>AYEL01079162.1:0-26321 GCA_000484575.1 Olivierus martensii
AAAGCAGCGCGAAGAGAGGGGGAGCGTATCACTTAAAAAATCACCAGGACATCCACGATTCATCTTCTTAATAATATCGACGATAAATGCATGTAATGATAATTGCTGAAGGCAGCAAAGTTATCAAAGCTAATAGGGTGCATCCCGCATGAATCCTTCATAATCTGGAATCTGTAAACATATTAAAAGCACCTCTCTAAGATATTCTATAACCATTACCTAGCGTATAATAAT
Organism: Olivierus martensii; assembly: GCA_000484575.1. NCBI lineage: Eukaryota > Metazoa > Arthropoda > Arachnida > Scorpiones > Buthidae > Olivierus > Olivierus martensii. The sequence goes on from AYEL01079162.1 coordinate 235, forward strand.
GTTTTACAGCAATATATTTCAATATTAAGAATTCGAAGAATAGCAAATTATAAAAAAAAATTGTTTTTCAACTTCACCAAAGTTCTAAGCTTTGCCCATTAAATAATATGTTATGTATTATACAGTTTCATATTTTTATTATATGCAAATCTGAAAATAGTTTAAACACTCAAAAGTTCGTTTAGTTTATGTGTATTTTTTTAATCTTCCAATTAAAAACAAATTTTATATGAAAAAATCATATCGAAATAAGATTTTTAAACTTAGAAACTTTCACTTCTATATTCACAGAACAAAAAACAAAACATTATACAATTATCTAAACTATAATAATAATAATAATTTCAATACTGAGTTTTTATAATTTGTAAAAAGCATAATAAAAAATAAAATTGTCTTCTGTGTTTAATAAAATGGAAAGTGAAAGAAGAATACAGATCGCATTACTCAAGTACGTCATAGAAATTATCCCTTCTGTGAAATATTCCCGACCCCTATTTCTACCGCGGTAAGAACAGTCTACTTCATGACATGCTGCTGTGTGGAGATTTTCCAGACTTTGCAATCGAATCTACTTCCTCTAATACAGCCCCGACGGTAGATGTCAAAACCTTTCTGTCATAGACTGTACATCCTGAAGAGTTTTGCAAGATTTAAACCAGGGGCAAAATACGTGTTATTTGTATTCTTGTTTCTTGTGTAGTGAGATTCATACGTGGGAACCCGTTTTATGAAATCCACTGCAACTTCCACATTTTCTGCTGGAGTTTTGTTTGACGGTGGATGGCGTCCTCTCATATCAGGCCTTGCTACAGCTTTTCAGAACTCGGTCAATTCTTCCGGCTGAAATCTGCAAAGTCATCTGAATCATTTTCTTACAAACAGGCACATCCTCACTTTTCTCGGTTTTCATCGTATATGAACGAGTGGAATTTCTTCGTGATATGCCTTTAGTGAAACATTTTTTCTTTTCCCCTTCCTTTATAAATGCAGCTAGAAAAATGGACTGCGTATTCCAAGAATCCAAACTATAAAATGATTCAAAAAGCATTTGCCTTGCTTGTTTGCTGATTTTTGTACAGCACTTCATTCGACAATTGCAATCTCCCGTATCACAAACTTTGCATGGAACTTGTACATTATTTTTTGTGACATACTGCCACCCACGAATTCTTGCTTTCTTTCTCTTCTGCTGATTCCACTCGTGCTTGGTTCTCTGGCCTTTATCACAAACTGTGGATGTTCAGAAGAACATCCACCACTCGGAAGGTCGTTTGCATAAATTTCTGTACAACCACTGTCTTCTAGATCCTTCTGGCTATTTACCTCCTGCAGGCCAATGAGCAATCGTGCTAGTCTTGTCCATCACCGCCAAAAAACGACCGAACTTTTCACTTTCGTACCACACAGCCTGTAACATTCACGTTATCAGCAATGACGCATACGTTTGCAACTTCGTAGAAAGTCCAAGCTGTAATGCCGCACAAAAATAATTACCTCTCGGATCAAAATAAACCCTTTTTCCGAACATTTTTTTGCGTAAAATAAAAACAATATTTATCCAATCAACTGGAATTTTTTATCACCTCAATATTCCTACAAAGTAATTTATCGCAATCACTTTAATAACGTACGGGATGAACAATTTGCATAATTGCCTTGCTGGCCTACTAAAAATACCTAAAAATTCTTCTATACGAGGCTCAAAAACAGAAAGGACTTATTTGTTTATGCGTAATATATGAATGGCTTAATGTGAGACAATGACGAGCCACAAAAGCTAATTGTTATGGAAGTTGCAAAAAAAATCTGAAAAATCTTGCATTGTTACTTTGTAAATGAATTTCATGTGGTTTGATAAAAACGGGCTATGCAATGCTTCGCAAGAAATGTGAATAGGAAAAACAATTCAGTTTAGTAAAAAAATCAAAATTTATTAAAGTGTGGCATATATTATTGCATTAAACATAAACATTAAATATTTTACTTAAAAGTTAATTATAAAAATTGAAAAATAAAAAGTAAACTGATCTTGAGAATGCCAATAGTTTCGAAAACAGACATGAAAAGCGAAATTTCTTTTACTCTATAATTTCAGCTTCATCTGGTTCAGAATGTTTGGCAATATACACAGATGCCCTCTTTCTGATTTTTATTGTTTAGTTACAGGTATTACACACATCTCAAAAACAAGTGGACGGCCAAAGAAAGATTTCAGGTCAAGTGGATTGAAGTGAAAAACGAGCGAAAAAATCGAAAACGGAAGGTCGTTTGCATAAATTTCTGTACAACCACTGTCTTCTAGATCCTTCTGGCTATTCCATCTGTTACCTTATCACTCGCAGCATTACTTTTTTATAATACTTTAGAGCGATCAGTCTCGGCAATTTACCTCGCACGCTTCGCGTAACCCACCTCCCCTACATCGAATGCGTGTGGGACACGTATAATGCACTCGATGTAGGCAGCACGGTATGTGGATTGGAAACTGTAGCCGATCGTGATTTCCGGTTTCCAGCGCCTAGTTGAAAGTGACAAACATTTTGGCCGGAGCTGTACATCCTGAAGAGTTTTGCAAGATTTAAACCAGGGGCAAAATACGTGTTATTTGTATTCTTGTTTCTTGTGTAGTGAGATTCATACGTGGGAACCCGTTTTATGAAATCCACTGCAACTTCCACATTTTCTGCTGGAGTTTTGTTTGACGGTGGATGGCGTCCTCTCATATCAGGCCTTGCTACAGCTTTTCAGAACTCGGTCAATTCTTCCGGCTGAAATCTGCAAAGTCATCTGAATCATTTTCTTACAAACAGGCACATCCTCACTTTTCTCGGTTTTCATCGTATATGAACGAGTGGAATTTCTTCGTGATATGCCTTTAGTGAGAACCTTAAATATTACTTAGATCTAATATCTCCACTACCGATACTACTTCAAACAATCGTCAATCTTTACAAGAACTCAAATGTCACTTGCACCAATTCTAAGTCTGGAAATTCAGCATCTCAAAAAACTTGTTGATTGCGTCGTTCTTTTATACGCGAGTGACGAGCACTTCCGCACTCGCTCATTTACATACTTATACGTAACAAGTTCAAAGTTATTAGTTTACAGAGTAATTCATTCATGTCATTATCTTTACAATGAATTTATATATTGAACAAAACACCGATATGGATCATTCTTATTTTCACATATCAGTTTCAGTGGTAAAATTTATGTAGATAAGATGACATCATTAACCGGGATAGCTCTTCCGGATACGGGTTCCGACTCCGTATCACGTGAATGCCAACTACGACGGAGAAGGTGGAAGTAAGTTAACTTTTAAACTAAAATATAATACGTTAGCATATAGGAAAATAACGATAAATAATAGAGTGCATAATAAAATAAAATTAGACAGGTCAAAGTTAACTTCCTCACAATAGAGTCACTTTACTCCTATTAATTTACTACTATTTAGACTTTACATTACATTTTGGTATGCTCTTTGGTGCTAATTAGTTCGTTCATTAAATGTATTAACCTTTCAGAGCAATAAAGACGTAAAGTTACTAATTAATATATTTTTTAATATTATTGTGTATGGAAGTATTATTTGTGTTTATTAATATTTAAGAATAATATATTTCAATATTAAGAATTTGAAGAATAGCAAATTATAAAAAAAAATTGTTTTTCAACTTTACAAAAGCTCTAGGCTTTGCCCATTAAATAATATGTTATGTATTATACTGTTTCATATTTTTATAAGTAAAACTACTCAAGAGCAGTCAAAATATTTTTATTCAGAAACGCTTTGACACTCTTGGCATCTTCCTCAGCTGTTACAATCTGACATTACAATTTGTTAAGCCACCATCCTTGCTACCCCCAAGAAATTTAGCAGAACGAATCTTCTCTGTGTTAATAGAATAGGCAATTCCAGATAATTCGCCAATAAAAACATCTAAACAAATATTTCTTTTAGTATTGTATTTGTCTTCATTAATCCACCAGAGCTATGCAAGGTGACTCACATCCTGAGGTTCATCAGTATTGTATAAATTAAAATCTCTCTGGATTCATTTGTAACCATGGGTGAAAGAGATGGAGTTAACTGTTAATCGTGTGTCTCTAAGCCTGGTTCACACCTAGGATATAGAAAATTTAAGATGGTAAGAACAAATTGTTTCTATAGTAACAAGTCACGAGATGCAAAGTCTTGTTAATGTTTCACCATGTTGAATCATTCAAGAAAGTCTCCTCTGTTATTTGAAACACGCCAGCCATCCATTACTGTAGATAAAGTCCATTATGTCCATTTGCTTCCAAAAACTTTCTCAGTGTTTTCTATATAGTACTGTACATATCTGGCACACATATTATACTGTAAAGTATACAGTTTTTTAAAAATGTTTAAGGTTGTATGCTAAATGTAAATGTACTGTATTTTATTAAATTTAATAAATTCAGAATTTATTTTCATTTCTATACTTTATGTGTTTTCGATAAATCACCAACCCTGATTAACAACCAAAATTGTCCCCAAACGGATGGTGGCGTCTTATCGGGGTTTGAGTGTACAATAATTCTTACTAAGTGAATTAGCCACATAATTCAAACTTTTGAGAAAATAAATACAGCACTGTTCAGCAGTAGGCATTTTCGATTAAAAATTTAGTCAACATCAGTGGAAATATAGACTGATAGAACATTACAAAAATAAAAAATGGAATAACTTATTAGAATAAATAGAAAATTTTAAAAATCGTGCACATGGTAAAGCACAAAAGGCAAGTATAATAAACTAGTGCTTAACACATAAAATAGTAATGAAATGTTAAAAATTTTATAAGCAACTTTAGCAATTGTAGAGTAGGATAAACCATTTGCATTATCAAGGATCTTAAATATGGGAGCAATACTTAGCAGTTGTTTCTGAAGGCCAGGCTCCATCTGGTCTGGATAGTGTTGCCATAATTGCCATTAATTACATAAAAATGTCTTGATCAATCTGACATTATCAGGGATTCCAGAATCAGTACTTCTTTTAGGAAATTTCAGTTTTTAATAATACTAGCATTTATCCAATCAATTCCTACATTAAACTCATAAAATCTTGCAGAGTGCAGTTGCATTGTTACCTAGCTGGATGTCTTTTTTGTTTTTTGGCCTTATTATACACATGGATATAATTTTAGGTTTATAAAGGCAATTTATGATATAGTCTTAAAAGCAAATAATAATAATAATAATAATAATAATAATAATAATCAGAACAGACAAGTAGAGCAACTCTATACATCCTAATAACAAGGACAGCCCCAAAATGAACAAACATCTAAATTTCTCAAGTACTGTCAACAATTAGGGGAATACCTGCCATAAATAAGTTAGCAAGAAATCAAGAGCTAAAACTAATATAGAAATAATGCTACCATCTTCCAACGCTTACAAAATGACAATGACCTCTATCCCCAGATCAAAGAGCCAGAGTATATGCTTTGCCTTTATACAATCGAGATCTTAACTGATAGGAGGAGTATATGGAGCTAACTACAAGGAATTTGAAAGAAAAAGTACAAGAACATAAAGCCAACATTAAATGTGTACGACTGTTTAACTGCTCTTAAAGGCTATAACTGGAAATAATCTTAATACTAGCACTCGTGTATCACGCCGAAGATCGCAGGATACAACTATACGGTGAACTCAACGACAGAATTCATCGAGAAGCTTAATGGAATACAATTTAGGGGGAATCCTACATTTGCAACGCTCGACTTCGAAAAGCTCTACCCTTCATTGAATATCGCACCAACATGCTTATGCCTGTATAGATTTCTACTGGTGTACCTTCCAACTGCAGCATACTACCTGAGCCTTTGTAGAGACCTTGCTAACTTACTTTGTTATTATTCGTTTTACAGGTACAATGGAAAATTTTACCAACAAACGAGAGGGGTACCAATAGGAAGCCCGCTGGCAGGAGTTCTTGCAGAGCTGGTGTTAAGATCAATCGAAGAAACAACAGTGAGAAGTATAATAGAAGAGGCGGCTTTATACGTCAGATACGTAGATGATGTGTTTGTCATCTGGGGCTCAAAAGATATGTCCAAAGAATTGCAGAGGGGCTTCTCCACCCAAGATTATGGCCTAAAACTTACTCTGGAGCAGAAAGAAGAAAATAAAATACACTTCTTAGATGTACAGATAATATACAAGAATAATAATATCAAAACGAAAGTGTACAGGAAACCTACAAACACTGAAGTAATAATCCCGAAGTGATCTAACGACAGATGGAAGAACAAAAAAGCTTCCATAAAATCTTATCTGTACAGAGCCCTGACACACTGCAGCACTGAAGGATTCCTGGAAGAAGAGCTGAGAACTATCACTAGAATAGCAGAGAAACACGGATATACGAAACAGCTAGTAAACAAAATTTTTAAAGAAATAAAGATAAATAGAGAAAGAAAAGATAGTAGAAGAGAAGAGCAAAATCAGAATGGCACGGATGGTAGCCAAACAACGGAACAAAGTTATGAGGTAATCCTTTTTCCAAAATGATCCATCCCTGTTGGGATAGATGCATTTTCTCCTTTTTTCTTAATTTTAACAAATATGATCCATCCCTGTTGGGATAGATTCATTTTCTCCTTTTTACTTAATTTTAACAATTTTATGTAATATTATAAAATAATTTGTAATCTAATATATTAAATGTGTAAGGTATCTCTCTCTTGAAATAACAATATTGATAGAAATCTCTGTTAGTTTCGCGACCGAAATGTACGCGATATGTGAGTTTAATAATTAAGATATAATCAGATTACAACATTTTAAGTCAAAATAATAAAATATATATTTATTATAATTGTTTTTAACATATGTGGTTATAAGCTATTATACCCGTCTCACGAAGTACAAGGAAATTTTAATATATATAATTATTATAACATTCTGAAATAAACTATAAACAGCATATATTTTACAGCAAGTTAAATCTTTATATCAAATATAGGATGTAAGGTAGGTGCGAAAAATAAACTATAAACAGCATTACAAGCATATATTTTACAGCAAGTTAAATCTTTATATCAAATATAGGATGTAAGGTAGGTGCGAGTAATAAGGCCTATGTAAGGGAAATTATTGATTTCTCAGCTCGCAAACCCCCACAAATATTGCGCAAGCACGGATTATATACACTAATGCCTTAGGATTGTAATAAACGTTTTATTATTTCTTGAAAGTATGTTTACAAGTTTTTTTTTAATGTTTTAAAAAATGATGCAAATGGGCTTTATTAAAACAGCTATTTGTAATAAGGCCCACATTGGAAAATGTTACAAAAAATAGGAAATTGAACGGATTACCGCATGCAAGAATTGTAAAGTTTTGCGCATGCTCATTCGCTATTAGATGAACACTCTTGGATCCAGATTTCGCCAGATCCCTTTGCTGCTGATGGATTGTAAATCTGAAACCTTTCTCGTCCATATTAGATTTTTTCGAGCTTGTTTTTGATGTCCATCCTAGTCATCAACTCATCCAGTTTTGAGTAGTAGTCGCCAACAACGAAATGGTTAAGCTTTTGTGCTCTAGCAAAGTTCATCGTCTTAGCTTTCCTCTTCCTCACGTCAGGGTGCTGCTTCAGAAAATTCCTCATCCAGAAAGTCCCAGCCATCTTTGTATTTTCGTTGAAGGGATGACTGATGTTGTTTAGCTGAAAAATCTGCTTTATTAAAACAGCTATTTGTAATAAGGCCCACATTGGAAAATGTTACAAAAAATAGGAAATTGAACGGATTACCGCATGCAAGAATTGTAAAGTTTTGCGCATGCTCATTCGCTATTAGATGAACACTCTTGGATCCAGATTTCGCCAGATCCCTTTGCTGCTGATGGATTGTAAATCTGAAACCTTTCTCGTCCATATTAGATTTTTTCGAGCTTGTTTTTGATGTCCATCCTAGTCATCAACTCATCCAGTTTTGAGTAGTAGTCGCCAACAATGAAATGGTTAAGCTTTTGTGCTCTAGCAAAGTTCATCGTCTGAGCTTTCCTCTTCCTCACGTCAGGGTGCTGCTTCAGAAAATTCCGCATCCAGAAAGTCCCAGCCAACTTTGTATTTTCGTTGAAGGGATGACTAATGTTGTTTAGCTAAAAAATCTGAAGACGCAGTGTCTGATACACTTTGGCGTCATAGGAATGCCCATATCTGCCATCCGGAACATTCTTGTTTTAAGTTCATCTTCTTGTTGAGGAGTGAGCAAGGTATTGTATCCCAATTTCCGTTCAATAGAGCCTGACTATATGATTTCTAAGAGTCCTGCGTGCAATGCCATAGCGATCGGACACAATATATTGACTGTCCCCTTTTGCAATGTCCTTCTAGGCGTTCTCCATTTGTCCTGCAGTCCACTTTGCACGAATTCCTTTGTTGCGTCTATCTGCCATATTTCTGTAAGTTTCACAGATTAAATTTTAAACTACAATATTTTAGTTTAATGAGATTAACCAAATAACTTGTAGGGACTGACTTTCTGCCTTAACTGTACCCAGTTAATACTTATGCACAGATTAAATTTTAAACTACAATATTTTAGTTTAATGAAATTAACCAAATAACTTGTAGGACTGACTTTCTGCCTTAACTGTACCCAGTTAATAGTTATACATTTATATTATTTACATAATTTACATTTACGATATTTATACTCATTTATATGTTATATATTTATTACTTATTATTATATACACAGAGAGATTAAATTAATATTAGTTTTCAAGTATTATGCTTGCATATTTCATCGATATGATGCAATAAAGCCCAGGACTTAAAGCACCTAATAGCGTAGGCCTTATTGCCAAGACAACGTGATTAATATTTTGCTCATTTTCTAAGCCTCACACTTTCCTTAGCCAAAAATGTTATTATTCAAGCCGAAACCCTCTAGCCCACTGTTGCTTACTGGGGTACTATCAAGGACTGATTAAACTTACAGCATTTCTAAATCAAATGATTATCAAGAACTATTTTTATAACAGGATAATCCACTTACCGATATTAACTTTAACGTATTTCTATTTGAAAACGATTAGAGGTAATGGAATATTGAGAAGCATGGTAACTTAATTACACGAGACGGTTATGTTACCGTACTCTTACCTGTCGGCTGCGGTAATTTTACACGATTTTCTGACGTTGGGCCTTATTGCCAAATGGGCCTTATTACTTGCACCTACCTTATACGTTGCAAAGTCGCGAATTTAATCGACTGTCAATAATTCTAATTATAGCTAAGCCCAGAGTAACGGCTAGCGACTCTGCAATCCACAGTTCGGCCTGAGCTCAGGTCTTTTCTAAGTTCTAAGTTAAATATAATTAACTACAAAACAATCTAAGTAGAATTAGTTCTATTTATACACTGTTAATTTAGAGATGTTAATGAATTCGATTGTTATTTAAAATAATAAGATATTTATAAAACCGTAATTATATGTTCATACATATGTTTATCCAACATGTTTTTGTACTCTTTATATTTTTAGATTTTAATATTTAAATTTTATAGTTAATAACGTATCATAAATATTTTAATTTTTAAATGTTAAAGAATTTGAATTTTCGATCAGTTCTATGTTCTAGAATTAAACGATTAATGAGAATGTAAGCTGATGAGGGCTTAGTATAGCCGAAAACGTTTCTAAAATAAAGTTTTGTGTGTGTTATATCATAAAATGGCCTGCTCACGAGTGCTAGTATTAAGATTATTTCCAGCCAACATTAAAAATGGTAATCTAAGGACAGCAATAGCAGAAAATTGCTACAAACATAACATGTTAATCACATTATGTTCGTAGCACCTACATAACATGATTCTTTAAAATTACATGGTTTTATGACTTTTATGTCATCCTATTTGATATGGGATAACACAAAAGTTGTAAAACCATGTAAATTTAAAGAAGGCTTATTATTATAATCATAAGAGTTACTACAAAAGAGGACAGTATAAAAATGTCATTAATGAACAGATAAGCAATATTTCTACAGCATGGCAGTATGCCTTGAAGAAAACCAGAAGTCATTAGCGCAATAACTAATGTTCTTAACTATCCCATATGGGCCAATTTAATTTTGATTTTATTATTTTTTAATAAACATAACTAAAAATTATTTGTGAATCACTAATTAGATACTATGTTTCTGGTAAAATTAAAATATTTATTTAAAATATTACAAACTGAAGCACTTTACACAATTTCATAATATTTAACATGTCTTTTGTGTTTTACTTTATTTTATTTTATAATCCTTTGTTTTAATTTTAAAAATTAATAAGATTAACTTTAGGGTGTTATTTATAATAGAAACATACATTATTTTAATCCAAGCTAAAAAAATTTAAAAATTTAAAATGTTTAGTTATTTTATTGCGTGTCTGTAATTCAAACATGTTGGATTCTAATCTTCTATTTTTTTGTTGAAGATGGTTATTAAATTAACCAAAAGTACTCTGAATAAAGATTTTTATGCAACCAATTGTGTAAAGTTCTTCAGTTTGTAATATTATAAGTAATTTAGGATAAATGCAGTAGTAGTGAATGGAATTAAAATATTTATATGTATATAGTGTTATATTTAAACTGCACTTGTAATTTTGTTTAATAATTTAAATATATAATCTTAATTTGCTACAAAATAATGACAATTTTGACAAATAAGCTATACACTTCGAATAAAATTACAATAATGACGTGATTTTAAAATGTAGTAAATTATCTGTGTGTCTATAGTATATATGATGATCAGATGCAGAATGATGTTCTGCACATTCCAGTTGATTCTAACTGTGTTGTAAATTGGCAGAGAGTTATAATTTTAAGTTGTTCTCAAAAGGCTGCATTATTAACGATCAAATGACGCAAATTGCATCAAATGTTTATTTGAAATTGAAAACTGAAAACCCAGAGGCACAATTACATAAAAATAAACATCATTCTTACTGATGCTGTTATCTTCTACATCGAAATCGACTGTTCTGTGTGCATTAATACTGTCAGAAAAGTTGATAATATGTAAGTCCCATAAATTCAGTATTGACTTCTGATGCTGTCATCAAGTATAGTTTAAGATTAACCTACATATGTCAGAACATATCTGATACAGTACTAGTGAGTTATAAAGATGCAACAGTAAAAATAATTAATGGTCTCATGATAAAACCATGAGACCATTATAAAACCACGAGACCATTAATCACTACTTTACTACTTAAGAGGATTGTATTCAATTCTGAAAAACTGGATTCAATTTCAAGTCCCACATTTCCAGCTTTTCAGGAGAGATACAGACAAAGTGTTATAACTACATCCTTCAAATTTCTAGTTAACCCCATCACAGGTATTAGTCAGCTTATAATAGATTCTAAAAGTGGTTGTTGCCAAATATAGTATATCTATGTTCAGAATTACTTACTACTAATGTCTGTCGGATGGCCGTATGGTAAAACTGGCTTACCACCCTGGATGATCTGGGTTCAAATCCAGGTCCCACACTTCCAGTTTTTCAGAAGAGGTCCAGGCCCTGTCCATTGAACCCCATTCTTCAGCCATCAGATTGACCCCACCATAGGTGTTGACCAGCTTGTGATGGGCTCTATAAGTGGCTGCTGCCAGATAAAGAATATCCCGTAAGGATATGGTGGCTTAACCAAACTAACCTAACCTAACTTACAACTAGCCAATTAGCAGGAAATATTAATCAACTCAAAGAAAATTATTATATTCAATACAAAGAAGTGTTTTCAAAAGTGCTTCTTTGAAAGTGTATTGAATAAAGTAATTTTCTTTGAGTTGATTAATATTTCCGCTATTTGGCTAGTTGTAATTATGTTAAAATTAAGCAGTATAAATCTTTGAGAAGGATGTTATGGTTGAGCCAGCCCAGTTAACAAAGAAACAAATTGAAAAATTAATACTTTTAGAAGAGAGACTTAAGTTCCTATTAGAATGTAAGTTGAATAGAGTTTGGCATATAAGAATACATCACATTAGGATGCAAGTTAAGTTAAAAAAGCTTTTACTAAAGGTTAAATCTAACTTAACAAAACACAAACTGCATATTTGCAAATAAATTATATCTTGACTGAAAAAATTATAAAAGAGCTATCGATTTTTATTAAAATCCTCATCAGCTACATTCAAAAACCAAAAATCAACACATTCCATCAAGTGTTCTAAAGAGCGATTGTTATAGTAACATAATCTAAACATCCAAGAAGTAAATGAGAAAGATATACGATGGAACGATGCTAAATTAATAAGTACTGAAATTAATCCAAAAAGAGGTAGAATCGCAGAAGCTTTAACTATTTATGAGAAAAAGAAAAGCAACATCAAACCGATTAAGAGTAGACCAGTCAGCGATTAGTAGTGCTTGGCAATGGTGTCTGAAATAAGGAGAGATGGATAACTTTTGCTTTATATATAAATATGAAAAACTGTTGCTAAAAGTTATTTTGTTAATTACATTATATGTATATATAGTAATAAATTTAATGTGTTAATTTGTTTGTTGATTATAAGCTAATGATAAGATTTATATATTTTTAATGTTAAGACATTATAATATAATTTAAGTACATATGTACCTAGATGTTTAGTTTATGTTACTATAACAACCGACCGATCTTTAGAATGATTGATGAAATATGTACATTTTTGGTTTTTGAATGTAGCTGATGAGGATTTTAATAAAAACTGAAAGCACTTCTATAACTATTTCAGTAAAGATATAATTTATTTGCACACATGATTAGTGTTCCTACCATAGTGCTGTTTGGTGTTTTGTTTAAGTTTATCTGGCAATGTACACAAGAAAAATGTTAAAACTAACTGTCTTAATTATGATATAAGGAGTGTTAGAAGTGATTTATATAACTGAAAAGTAATTTAAGCATCAACACAGTAATGATTAGAACTTCTCTGATACTACAAAATGACATCATACCATTAACTAATTTCATCCTGTCTGTAAGAGAAAGAATTAGAAATTAATACGTAAAGAAATTTAAATGGATTTAAAAAAAAAGAACATTAGAAGATCAAACATGAAGAATGTTAAAAAATTTGTAATAGTAGGGGACATTTTTGTTCCAAATTATGTTGAAGACATTCTAGATTTAGGACAAAACACTTTGATTTGAAAAGCTGCCATAGTTGGAGAATTTAATAGCACAATCAGAACCGCAATTGACTAGAATAGACCAGGTACAAGCAGAAAACTTGAGATGAATGTTAAAAAGAAATTATTTAAAAATACAAGGAGATCATAAGAAAGCTAAACAAAATTTAAAAGATTAAAAGAGCAAAAGAATGGTTCAAGATATCAAATAACTTGCGCAAACGATGACAAAACTAGAACACTAGTATTACCATATTACTTCGAATTTAAGCCGCAGTAGGATTTTAAAATTGGAAAAAATAAACTTGATGAAATATGTTCATTTTTGGTTTTTGAATGTAGCTGATGAGGATTTTAATAAAAACTGAAAGCACTTCTATAACTATTTCAGTAAAGATATAATTTATTTGCACACATGATTAGTGTTCCTACCATAGTGCTGTTTGGTGTTTTGTTTAAGTTTATCTGGCAATGTACACAAGAAAAATGTTAAAACTAACTGTCTTAATTATGATATAAGGAGTGTTAGAAGTGATTTATATAACTGAAAAGTAATTTAAGCATCAACACAGTAATGATTAGAACTTCTCTGATACTACAAAATGACATCATACCATTAACTAATTTCATCCTGTCTGTAAGAGAAAGAATTAGAAATTAATACGTAAAGAAATTTAAATGGATTTAAAAAAAAAGAACATTAGAAGATCAAACATGAAGAATGTTAAAAAATTTGTAATAGTAGGGGACATTTTTGTTCCAAATTATGTTGAAGACATTCTAGATTTAGGACAAAACACTTTGATTTGAAAAGCTGCCATAGTTGGAGAATTTAATAGCACAATCAGAACCGCAATTGACTAGAATAGACCAGGTACAAGCAGAAAACTTGAGATGAATGTTAAAAAGAAATTATTTAAAAATACAAGGAGATCATAAGAAAGCTAAACAAAATTTAAAAGATTAAAAGAGCAAAAGAATGGTTCAAGATATCAAATAACTTGCGCAAACGATGACAAAACTAGAACACTAGTATTACCATATTACTTCGAATTTAAGCCGCAGTAGGATTTTAAAATTGGAAAAAATAAATATGATTTTACAATAGGTATTGAAAAATAAAAAACATTTTTATTTATTTAAATAGGTAGTAATATACATAATAAGCTACCTACTTTATTGAGAATCTTCTTCAGATATACTATCACTTTCCTTTAAAAAAAATAGTGCCAGGTCTCTTCTCCCAAACATGTTTTAATCAATCTTTCATCAATTCTGTTGTCATCCATGCATTCTTTTGTGCTCGAATTATAACACCCTTAGGAAAATTTTACTTGGGTATAGTTTTTTTTTGTTTAAAATAATAAAAGATGGCAATTTGTTTCAATCAGCGGTTATAAACTGCATTATAGTAATTCGTGATTTTTTTTATAATTGAAATATGGCCAGATAAGACGTGATTCTACACAGCTACTATCAAATAGCAAGTGGATTAAATCAGAAAAATATGAAGGGGGACCACCGAATAAACTATCATCAACGGTCGTAATACTATGTGCATATATAAAGAGTAAAGCAAAACCCCGATCGTTGGGGAGTGGGAGATCAGGAGAAATAAAATGTTAAAATATTTGCTTTGAATTTAAGCTGCATCCAAGTTTTATGTCTTAAAAATTTGAATAAAAAATGCGGCTTAAATTCAAAGTAATACGGTAATTAAGACAGAGGAATACGAGAAATTCCTTTTGGAGTACATCAGGGAAACAATGCCAATGAAATACAAAGAGATCTGACTAAGAAACTCCAGGATAAGGTGCATAAAATATTAAAAAATAAATCGTGTCCAAGCTTTTTAAAGAGCGCATTCCTTATAAAGCACCAAGGATATCGAGACTTTTTGTATTTATTAAACGCCATAAAAGTCCTTAATCAGTTAGACTGGTTGTTAAAAAAAGAAATTGCCCAACCTACATACTAGAAAAATGTCTGGTTAAATTGTGCTTTGATAAATTACCAGAATATGAATTTACTGTAAAAATCTGCTAGAGAATTAAATGATAAACTCTTAAAGAGAGATCTTTTCCTGGAAAAAAATTTACAACTTCTAAGCTCTTTACCCAAGATAAAATTAGAGCCAGCTTGTATAGAATTATATAGATTTCTATTAAGAAACTTACTTCAGTAAAAAACAAATCCCGAATATATCAGGGACCTCTGCCATTTGATATTATATCAATCATATTTTAACTTTAAAGGTAAATTTTATCATCAGACAACAGGGATACTGAATGGAAGTCTGTTAGCACCATTAATAGCAGAATTAGGAAGAGAGAAGAACAAATACTTCCGGGAATTTTAAATAATTTAAAACTTTACACTAAATATACAGATGATCTATTAATTATTAAAGAAATAACAAAAGAGGCGACAAACCTTGAAGAGTTATTTACGGACAATAAGCTAGGCCTAACATTAAAAAATCAAAATAAGATTTCATAGAAGTAGGGTCATTCCATATAAAATCAGCCATTGAACAAAGTGGTTGCTGCATGATTTTTGATTTTGATGAATTTTGGCATGTTGTTTATGTATATTCCCAAAGGCTCAAAAGTATTATTATTTACTTTAAAAAAAATTTAATTTCTGAGATATGAGAAAGAATATGTATGGAGGCAGACTAAAATTTGTATATTTTGTACTTTTTATAATCGCCTGTAGTTTTTTATCATTAGTTAATCCTAGGAATTTTTAAACAAAATATACAAGGTTGAAAACCTCATTTTATATGCTTTTAAGTGATACCTATTCCACCTCTCGGTGCTAATCACATAAAAAACTACAGGTGATTATAAAAAAGTACAAAATATACAAATTTTAGTCTGCCTTCATACATATTCTCTCTCATTTCTCAGAAATTAAATTTTTTTTAAGTAAATAATAATACTTTTGAGCCTACATGCCAAAATTCATCAAAATCAAAACATCATGCAGTGACCACCATTGGCTGATTTAAAATGGAATGACCCAGTAATTATTTACATTTGAACATCAGAATAGAGAATGGGGAATATAGAACAAAAGTTTTTAGAAAAAAATACATATAAACCTTTGTTTATTCCAAACACAAAACAGGATCCTTGAGAATACAAAATGGCATCATTCTCTACATTACTGAATAAGATGGAGACGCACTGTAATAATGTGGAAGATAAATCCACAGAATTCGATTGGATTTTACAAGCTTTCAAACAATATTTTTACAGCTCTAAAAGCAGGAGTATTAATATACCTTTATAAGTTACACTCAGATTCTACATTACACAATTTTATTTGTTTAATCCAAAGCACTTTCAACATATACATAGCCCTCTTCAGCGGTACAAACTTTAAATGTTTATAGAACATTTAAAGTTTATGTAGAATATAAGAATCTTCGTTGTAGATGACATCACTATTGCGGTATTGGATTATGGTTGATTACCATTTTCGTTTTTTCTGGCACCAAATCCATGCTGGACTAACTGAATTTGGTTCTATGGTGTTTATTATGTTACATCCTTTTAATTTCTTATCCATTATGCTGATCGTTTTCACAATTCTGCTTTTCAGTAGATTGCACTCCTTCCTAATAACTTTAGCGTAATCCCAGTTTATAACTGTTTCAAAGTTAGAAATTCTTTGTAGGGATGACAAAATGAAAATGATGGTGATCCTAAGGAAAAAATATAAAAATGAAATTACAGCACTTGTGAGTAGTCCATAAAGTCTTTATTCATCCAAAAAAACTTTATTTGGAGTTTTTTGGATGAATAAAGACTTTATGGACTGCTCACAAGTGCTGTAAATTTCATTTTTATATATTACCTCAAAGAGCAGCTTATTTTGTATTATTTTATGTCTTGGATCCTAAGGAAGCAAATGTATGAACAAGTTTTTTATATAAATACATAGAGGAGACGAATTGTGAAGAACTAAAGGAAGATCCAACAGAAAAGATTACTAATGAGCTTAATAGAATACTATACTCGAAGAAAGTACCAACCTTCCTAAAAACCAGAAATATCAAAGCTCCACAAGCACCAAGACTCTTTGCCTTTGTTAAGCTGCACAAACAACCAATTTCCTTTAGACCGCTAACAGAGAAATGTAATTCCCCCATCTATGAAGGTGAATCTGCATTAGCAAAATGATGCTTGGAACACATGAAAGGGTATCCATTGTCAATACAATCAGCTAAGGAAATGCTAGACGCTTTATTTGAGGTAGGACCGCTCCCATATGAAAAGTGTATGACTTTGAATCTTTATATCCTAATACTGAAATCGAACCAGCATGCCTAGAACTGTACTGCCTTCTATTATTGAATCTTCCACAGAAAGAGTGTGAACCTATTATCATTAGGAACTTGTGCCATATCTTACTACATAAGGCGTATTTCATATTTAATGGCAAATACTATCAACAAACGAAATGTGTCCCAATTGGCAACCCCTTTGCAGATCGCCTTGCAAAGTTAGTGGTTTGAAAAAAGAGGAGACTATTATATTGAAGTTAACTACAGAGATACGTCTTTATAAGAGATACGTTTACAACATTTTAGTGGTAAAAGAGAAAACTAATGATAAGTACGATCTGGAAAGCTTATTAAGTGATAAATCCTTAGGACTGATATTAAAAAGACAAGAATGTAACAAATTAACCATCAGTTATTTAGACTTGAAAATTAAAATTACGAATGGTGAATATGTCACATCGGTATTTAGAAATAATACATATAGACCATTTTTTATTAAAGCAACTGCAAAGAAACCATGGCATTATAAAATAGCGGCATTTAGGATCCTGCTACAAAGGATAACAACACACTGCAGCAACCAAGTCACTACTGAAGAACTTGAATGGGTACTACACCAAGCGGAATTGCACGGTTATAACAGAAACGACATCTTAAAGATATGAGAAAAAGTCACACGTAGTACCACTAAACACACCAACAATGACAACAACAAAATGCATGACAGGGAGGGAAAACATATACTGTCGAAAATAACAGAATTTTTAGGAAATTTAAAAGAAAATTAGAGAAAATAACTTACAATAAAATAATATATAATAGAAAGAACACCATTTTCAATCTGTTGCGAAATGATAAAGATCCCATAAAATGGAATGAGTCTGCCGGGGTATACAAGATTCACTTTAAAAATTTAGACACTCCGTGGGATGAAATGTACATAGGGTACACTTCTCGCTCATTACATAAAAGAATAATAAAGCATAAAAAAGACGCCAAAGGAAACAATAACAATACGTTGCTGTCACAAAAAATTGCTAACTTCGAAAGAGTTATAAACTGGGATGATGCTAAGTTATTAGGAAGGAGCGCAATCCACTGAAAGGCAGAACAGCAAAAACGATCAGCATAATAGATAAGAAATTAAAAGGATGTAATGTAGTAACAGCATAGAACCAAATACAGTTAGTCCAGCATGTATTTGGTGCCAGAAAAAACGAAAACAGTAATCAACCATAATCCAATACTGCAATAGTGACGTCATCCATAACAACGATAATTTTCTACATTAATGTAATATATTTATGGCGTGTATAGTATTAATGTTATTTTAACTGTAGTTTTGAATTATTATGTAGTTATACATGTTGTAGACTTTAATTTTAATGTTTTGTTACTATAGTAAAGAATTTAAGTTGGTTAATTTAAATTAATTCTTATATTATACATTCGATGTTTTATAAACATTTAAAGTTTGTGCCGCTGAAGAAGGCTATGTATATGCCGAAAGTGCTTCGGATTAAATGAATAAAACTGTGTAATATAGAATCTGAGTGTAATTTATAAAGTTATATTAATACTTCTGCTTTTAGAGCTGTAAAAATATTTTATTAGTAAAAAGCAGTGTACTGGATTTTATAGTATAAGCTCTGAAACATGGTTACACTAGGAATTGTATCCTTAAACTTTGGGAAACAGTGTAAAACTAAAGTGAAAAATAAGTTAGAAAGTAGAGATGAATTAAGGAGATATTTAAAGTAGAATTAGATCCACTCTTATTAAAACATAGAAAAAAAGATAAAAAAGACCATAAAAAAAAAAGGATAGTATTCACAAGAAGGAACACCGTGTTCAATTGTGTTCAATGATAAAGATCAGATAGATAAAAATCAAGTTCCAGGTGTGTATCAAATCAAATTTAAAGGACATGGATTTCCAACAAGAACAACTTTATATAGGGAATACCTCACGCACACTTCCTAAAAGAATTTTAGAACACAAATATGACATAAGAAAAGAGAAAAAATACACACAAATTGGGATGGCACAAAAATTATTAAGACAGGAAAATCTACAATTAGAAAAGTGGGAAGAATCTCTTGATATATTAAAAAAGAGAAAACAATCAATTACACATATCAACATGGTAGATCCATGAGTAGTGCATGGAAGTTTTGTTTAAATTAATAAATTACTGAAGATTTTTATAAAAAAATGTGCATTAAAGTTTGTAATAATAATTTAATATAAATAACTTTTTATAATTTAAATAAGAAAAATCATGCTTAGCACGGCAAGCATTTTTGTTACTGTATTAAGTATATTTAATTTGTGTTTAATTGTTAACGTATTGGAACAAAAATTAACTTGTTTAAAGCTGATGAGGGAATCTAAGAATTCTGAAAGCACTTCTTTGAATTGAATAAAATAATTTTCTTTGAGTTGATTAATATTTCCTGCTAATTGGCTAGTTGTAAGTAATTATGTTAAAATTAAGCAGTGTAAATCTTATGTCAGTATGACAGATTAATTAAAACTTAACCTAACATCATTTGCTGCTGCTTCATTCAGTTATTTTTTCTTATAAATCAGAGAATTTTTAAGTAAGTATAGATACACATGCACAAGATCTAAGTATGTTGGAGATTGTCTGTATATGAATTATCAAATTTTTCCTAAAATAATAAATATGATTGATTCGTTTTGCTATACCATAAAATGCTTGAATTTACTTAAGAGAATATAAGGATAATATAGATAGTAAGGAAAAAAAAGAAAGATTTTCAACTAAATAAATAAACAAGCACTAAGACAGGAGAAGATTAAAATTTACTGTATAACGTTTTCGACCTCTTCTTAGGTCCTCTTTGGTACAAAAATATTACAGAATGCTTTAGAACATAGTTAATGGAATAATTTAAAACATTTAAATACATCAAAATATAATTGAGTAAATTATATATAGGTAGGCCTCGATTAGTGCGAATTTGAATAATGCGATATTCGATTACTGCGACTTATAAAAATGATACTGTTTTTCACTTAGTGCGAGCAAATATTCTATTCATGCGAGTTGGAAGCATAGACCAGTCTTACTAACAAAGGTCCGTCCCCTTTTATGATGCCAATTAACAAATTAATGCTAATTTTCGGTTAGTAAAACCGGATGAGGAATAGTCCAAGAAGTCCTTCAAAGTCACTTGACTTTGAAGGGGTGAAACACCAGAAAGATGGGCTTTTATGCCGTTAGCTATTTAACATTACTACTCTTCAGCTTTGTTATCATAAAGATTTTTGATTGATTAAAAACTGATTTTTGTTTTGGTTTCGATTTGGCGGTTGGTTTGATGATGGTATGAGATGCAATTCCTGGTAAGTTATTAATTTAGATGATGAACAACAATGTAAAATATGAAAATAAATATTTCTTAAACAGTTAGTATATGCAGGATAGTGAATACTTTATATATATTTTGAAAGATTTTCAATTTATGTCATAGCCTCAGGTACACACCTATATGTAAATCATTCTTTCATATGCATAAATATATTTATATCAATACAATATAATAAATATAGTAAATATTATATAAATATTATTTGCAAATCCATAACCACTTGTAAAATATGAACATTCAATTCTAAAAATTAATAATTTTTTCACATTATAATTCTATTTAACCCTTTCGGTCCTGGCGTACCATTTATGGCACATGATATTTTCTATTTAAAAAATAGAAAATATATTTTTTTTAAATATTTTCTATTTTTGCCCGAGATGCTAAATTTAAAATTATATAATTTTAGAATAAATAGAATTAAATCAGGTCTGAAAGGGTTCAATATTTTACATCATTAATATTTTCATTTTAATTTATAGTCAAGTAGCATAACACTGTCGAAACAATATTTAAATATAATTAATTTATTGTATACAAACTATGTTGTTTTTCTTAAATAAGTATAAAAAAAAACTTTAAAAATTTATACTAGTATTGTCCCTTAATAGTTATAATAGTAGTACAGATTGAGCCATAAATAACTTATAAATAATTGATTCTATATTGAACATAATAAAATAAAAATCAATTTATTGCTATTATTGATCTATTTAATACAATTAAAATGGGATCTAGCCTAAAATATTTCTAGAAAAATGCAGAACAAATAATCCAATTAGTCCTATATTGTTTAATAACTCCCAAATTATAAGCAAATAGACAGACAATTAGCCACATATTCAATTTTATGAAAAATAATATTTTCAATACAGTATATAAAAATTCTATTATGTAATTGTCCAAAAAAAGAACAAAATACTAAACAAAATTTTTTTTAATTATATCAAGACATCATATATTTAGATATGAAATATTAAAGAATTAATATAAAGAAGTATTTACTATAACTGATTTATAAATCTTATGAAAATTTATATTGTCTAAAACATCTATAAAAGTATCAATAATAACAATATATTGAAAGTTGATTGCTACAACTATAAATACAATATTTTATTTTAAAAGTAAATTCAAAGTATGTTTTGAAACAATGACTATAAATCATGATTTTTTTCATTAATTTTACTATTTCAATAATTAATTATTTAAAAAGTGAATCCATTAGATATCATCCTTTGTTTATTATTATAGTTAATTTTCTTGTACTAATGATAAACATCAGCACTATTTAAGTTAAGCTATTTTTAAAATAATTCTAAATATAATACAGGAAAACCTGTTCTAGGTTGCTAGCTTTCGGCAGCTGAGATTGTGACAACTAAGCACAGGTTGGCCACCAGACACAGTTAGCTACAAATTTCTTTATTAAACATCAAAGTTTAAAATACAAAGTCTATGACACAGTTTCAGATTGTTAAATAAATCTAAGGAAAGAAATCACTAATTAATGTCTGATTTTGGAGATTTTTTTTCACTTTATAATGCTCAGCTGATAGAAGATATAGAGCCAATTTGGCATTTCTGATCAAAACACAATTTGCTGGCCATCTAGATGTTGCACACAAGTTGGCGAAATTAAATATCACTGGCCATGGCCATGGAACACAGATTGCCATTTTACACAATTTAAAAATCATGCAATATGCTTGGGCAGATATTAAGGTGATTAAGGTGGCCACAGCTTGCAGGTCGGCCACCTAGCTCAGGTGGCTACCAGCACAGATTTTCCTGTAGTACAGAAAAATGTTTTTGGCCATATGCTCCTTGTGAAATAAAATTAATATTCATTAATATTGAAAGTAAATAATTTTCCAAAGATGTTACTTTATAATTTTTATTAGAATTTTATTAAAAGTTTTATAAAAATTAAATATATTGTCTGTTCTATATATATTGGGTTGTCTGAAAAGTCATGATGCATTTCTTCTGTTTTAAAAAATGTATTTATTTATATAAAGAACAAGATCAATCAAAAATATATTGCTCATTTTGCTCGATAACTCTTTGCCATCTTTCAGGGAGCTTCTTAATTCCTTGTTCATAGAAGGACCTCTCTTTATCCATGAAAAACTGAACAAGGTGCTGATTTACAGCCTCATCTGAATTGAACATCATACCACATACAGAGTTTTGAAGAGAGCAAAACAAGTGGAAATCTGACGGCACAAGGTCAGGCAGGTATGGTAAGTGTGGCAACACATCCCATCCAAGCTC
Organism: Olivierus martensii; assembly: GCA_000484575.1. Lineage (NCBI taxonomy): Eukaryota > Metazoa > Arthropoda > Arachnida > Scorpiones > Buthidae > Olivierus > Olivierus martensii. The sequence goes on from AYEL01079162.1 coordinate 23,387, forward strand.
CAATATTTTTTGGTGGGTTATCAAACTTATGTGTGGTCTTGCATTGTCATGATGGAACACAACTCCTTTACAATTAATGCCTTTCAAATACGAAATCTGAAAAGGATGCTGGGTAATTTGCTCTCCTACCGGCAATTTATCAGCAGTGATAAAAACAGTAAAAATTAAAAAAAAAAAAAAATCACATAATTTCGTAAAGGTAAGTCATAGGTAAACGGAAATGGTTGCATTTGATTCAGAATGTAAAACTACATCTAAATTCATTAGAATTTCAAAATTATTTACTAAAATTACTTGAAAAATCTGACTGACAAGCCCCAACTTTGGGGCCCTGTATCTCGATAACAAGGCTTCAGCGGTAAATAATAATTACATTTTTGGACTCAGCACCTCCAAATTAGGGAGTGCACTATAAAGGCGGCAAATTTTCGACTCTAGAAATATGATGCCCGTACCCAGAATTCGCAGGTGGCATTGTAATGTAATAATGGATGCCATTTTACGATTCCCTCTTGGATTTCCTACACGAATTCGAAGGTGTTTTTGTCATTATATATGATATTAAGCTCATTTATATGAGCGGGTAATTTCTAGTATTTTATAAATAAGAGACAATATCTTCCTTAACAATTTATATCCACTAATAACTTTTGAATTTTGAATTAACAAATGCATTTTCATAAAATTTGTTAATAATATTAATAGTAGATTAATACTATTAAAAGTAACTTTGATGATCATTTAACTCTCTTGCTTCAATAATTTAAAAATAGCAGCCATTCAAAATTCTGAAATACTCTTTTAATATATTTTGAACTATTCATTAGAAATTTTATGAAATTTACAGGATGGTTATATCATTAAAGATGATCTTAATGACATATCATTAACTACAATCATTTAAAAACGATAGGTATTCAAACTTTAAAAATTTTTCCTAATAATTTTTAAATCATTTAACAAATTTATTGAATTTAACAGAATGGTTAAGATATTAATGGCAAATTTTAATAAGTTTAATTAATCTTATGATTTAACCTTTTAAAAATAGCAGATTATCAATTTTCTGAGATTTCCCTGCAATAGCTATGGAACCAATTAATAGATATTTTTATGACAATCAACATATAGATTATGCCATTAAGATGATTTTGATAACACATTTTAATCCTACTTTAATCACTTCAAAATAAAGAACATATCTGGAAAGCAGACAATTCTTTCTAAATTGCTTTTTAATTAGTGTAAGCCTGTTGATTTTTTGGAAAAACCATAATAGATAACTGTATTCTTTATTCATTGTCCTGAACATGCATGCCAAATTTCTCAAGACAATGAATAAAATTAATTGAGAAGGTGATTATCTGAGAAGTGCTGAATACTCCTTTAACTGTTTAGCTACTAGCCATTTCAAATACTGCCTGCAGTATCAGGCCAGTGGTGTTCTGTAATTAAGCCACATTGATATTCAGAAATTTATAAAAATTCATATTTCTCTTATTTTTCATTGAAAAAAATCGGAAATTTTTTATGCTTATACAGTTTCTATGTTCCTTTTTACCTTTACATTTATTTATTTTAAGAAGTATTTGCTGCATATATTATGCCAAATTTTATACTATTGTTTTTTTTGTGATTTTTTAGGCATCCAATGAAAGTATTACTTCTATCTGATATCTGTGTTCTTCCTGAATAAAACATGCCATGAGTGATGTATTTCTGTCCATATTTTGATGTAAAATTATTTATTTAATAAAATAACAACATTACACAAATTTTCTTAGCAAAATTATTTTGTTTTATATTCTCTTATAAAAAAAATTTTTAATTTATATTAGATATCATTTTTAAGCAATTATTTACATTAAGTTATATGTTTACTCAACATTTTAATAATTTTTTGTTTTATTCTGTAATAATATTTGACATTTTCTCAAGAAATAACTTCTAAAGTGTAAGAACAACTCTCTTCCCACAATAATAGCTATAATCTTAGTTTTTTTACCCTTATTGGTTCAGAATATACTTTTTCTGTCAATAAGAAACAGCATTGAGTTTAATAGATGGAACAAAAATTTCTTGGGAAGGAATTAGCAGGAGTTCTTAGCTAGCATAATAAAAAAAATAAAACATTTAAATAACAACAACAATAAAACAGGAAAAAATTTTTATGAATCAGTATTCAATAATAATAAATATAACCTAAAACATGCAGTAATTACATTTCAAAAAGATTTTTTTGATTAACACAAAATAATTTATAAAAATCATTCCAAATCATTGCCATGTATACATGTCAACTGCCTGATGCTGTTAATTAGTCTTAATGTCTACTCTAGGCAGCAGTAGCAAATAGGTTAAGAGATTTTATCATAGTTTTATAATTAAAAAAGTACATATATCATGAAAATTTTATAATTTTTAATTAAAAAATAAAGACAATTATTTTAAAGCTTGTTTCCACATAAGATTCAAATACAAAAATTATTTGGCACTAAGCAGTTTAGAAACTCAAATGGCAAGATGCAAAAATCTCTCTTTTTACTTATAGCTAACAATATATCAAATGACAGTACAGTGGTACCTTGGTTAACGACGGTCATCGGTTCCAGGGTTACTGTCGTTAACCAAAACTGTTGTTATCCAAGGCGCGATTCCCCATAGGATTTAATTGTCGTTAACGACGCAGGCTTTGGTTAACGACTCCTGATTATGTGAACTTTTGACAAAATATAGCTCTATAACAGCTGGTCATCGCATCCCGTGATTCATTAGCTCAGTTGTTAATTGTTATTTTTTTTAATCACAATCAGTTCAAATCCGACAATATCATTATTAAAATTAATAAAATTGTAACCATATAAAAATATATTTAAGTAAATGATAATTAACATATAGTAATGAAAACAAATTATTTAATTAATTAAAAATAGAC
>AYEL01079163.1:0-44549 GCA_000484575.1 Olivierus martensii
AGGCTGCCCACCCCTGCGGAGGGGTCAGCCGGATTGTGGAGGACGGGGATCGACAGGCCGGGCCCGGACCCCATGAAAAATATTTTCAAGGGTGGGACCCGAGACTCAAACCCGGGTCCTCCAGAGTGGAGAGCCGAAGAATGGCAGACAGTTACTGATGAGCAGTGAATAGGTGCCCTCGGATAAAAACGAAGTGCTTTAAGAGAGCTACTTGGAGGGTAAATGTAATTCTGGTTACATATGTAGTGGGCTATATCTCGAAACCGCGATAATTCGAAAATCGCGATAATCGAAACCGCGATAATCGAGGTATTCCTGTACTGTATAAAGATACATATACAGTATTATTATACTATTTTTTTTTTAATTGTTTGTGCTCCAAAGTCAATATGTACTTTACAGGCCATTGACCTGCTACAACTCCAGTTGTCAATAACGTCTTGACAGGGCCTGATTCCCTTTATTTTTACTTATATTGAGAAATAATTTTCAAAATATCAATTTTTGTCATATTTTTCATTGTTTTATCATAGTAACCAAAATTTTGCTGAAATTTGGATTTTTAATTAATTTTTTAATCGTTTTATAATCAGAATCGTCTAATACAAGCACCATGTTTGGATCGCCAAAAATTCAAGAACCACTTTTCTAAACTTCTCTGAGTTGTTATATCATGTACCACATCTCCTCCTTAGTTTATATTTATTTCATTTTTCAGATACCTTCATCCAATAAATTATAATTTAGGAACGTTTGGCCTCTTGTAAATAATATGATTTTAGTGCTTTTTCACTCATAAAATTCGATAAATTAATTTTATTTAAAAATTTATAAATTTTAACTTATCAGAGAAACAAAGCAACCAATATCATGCTTGACGATCGATGCAGAAGTCGGCGTCCTAGATTGTGACGGGAAATATCTAACGGTTTTCCAAATCAGCTGATTGTTTGTTTGAAAATGTGGCAAAAGACAGAAAAGGTTTTTTGAATAAAAGTATTCCTCTTATAACCCTGCTTCGCTCTAACACGATTTGAAAAATTTCGGAAACCTTCATATAACACAGTTCTTCTACAACACGTGCACTCCCTAAATGACTCACCCTTGGTACAGAGATGTTCATCGATATAAAGTGGCACCCTCTCTTGGACAGTATTACACAATTAACATTGTACAACACAATAACAACATTACATGTTCTGCTTTATTGATGTATTCTTAGCAAACAGCTCTTCTTTCAGGACTTTGGCAGTTGATTCTCATCTATCACATTCATTATATGATCTGATGTTTATATTTCAATTGAAAATGTAATTATTCACATAAATTTGAGAGATCACCCTTGTTTAATTCCCTTCTCTCTGAAATTCTTTCATGTATAAAAGAAATTTATAAAATATATTTTGTATTTTAAATTTTTAAAAATGAATTAAATTTTACAATGGCACAGAATGGATCCTCACATCAACTATTGGAAAAAAGTTACTGTTTTTGCACAGTAGCAATGACTACATTAAATTTTATTATACTATTTAATTACAAAGTATACATAAATATATTATGTATACCTATTATGTATTACCTATCTGGATACTTATCTGGAACATTTTCATTTGTTTTCTACAGAAAACAAATGAAAAATTCCAGACTAAAGATCTTCTCTATCAATATACTAATTAAACTAAAATTCATAGTACATCTTATAATAATGATTTAGAATAAACACATTTATATTTCATTTGTTAGTAAATACTACTATTATATTACTTAACAAGTGATGATAAAATATTAAATATGTCGTGTTTAAATCATTAACTATTCTGAATTAATCATTTGGCAGTTGAAAATGTGGCAAAAGGCAGAAAAGGTTTTTTGAATAAAAGTATTCCTCTTATAACCCTACTTTGCTCTAACACGATTTGAAAAATTTCGGAAACCTTCATATAACACAGTTCTTCTACAACACAATTTTTTTACTTATTTCATTAAATAACACAGTTTTTACTTAACACATTTAGAAGTTTACGTTTACCCTCCCAGAACACAAAACATTTTCATTAATTTTTGTAAATCCACACTATGGACACACAATACACACAAAATACAATTATTGGGAAATACTTTGCTAAAATTTATCATAAATGCAGTTTTGCTTGTTTTCCATGAGAGGGATATGCAGTCTATTTTCGATTTTGATTTCAAATTAAGTTAATTAAATAATTTTGAAATTGAGTTAATTGGCAACCATTGAGTATTTTGTGTTCCAAAAGTTCAGTTCTTGATAAAAAATACAGTAAGTTTTTATTCTTCAATAGAGAAATGTGAAAGAGAAGAAAACCTTTTTTAATCATAAATTTTTTTTGGGTATATGTTAAGGAAAAATAAGGAACTATTGTTTTCTAGCAGATTGTATCTGGTTACATTATAGATTTTGTAAATAGAGCAGAAGATACACAAACTTTAAATGCATAAAAAATTCAGAAAATGAAGTTGATATTGTTAAAGATAAAAGTTCTTGTTTTAACGAAACAGTGGTAAGGAAGTTATAATTATTAAATGAATGTTATATAGGCTGTATACTTTTTTCTTTTCTTTTGTTTTACGTATATTGTTTTTTTTATGTTTTGTGTTATTAATATTCTTAATAAAAATTAAGTTTATGTGGAATTAAAGAAAGTTATTTGTTTTTAATTGGTTTTGGAATGTAATCCTCCTTTTTGTATTGGCTCTGGGTCTCATATAACACTGTTTCACACAGATCTTTTTGAATTGGCTTTAGGTCTCATATAGCACGGTTTCACACAACACTTTTTGTATTGGCTCTAGGTCTCATATAACATGGTTTCATACAGCACAATGTTTTTTAGGAACCTATCTATCGTGTTATAGGAGGGATATCTGTATCTGTATTATGTTTTGTCTCAATCACAAAATGTCATTTTTACTATTATTGCAACGTGCAATATTTAGCAAAAGAGTCACTTAATATACCAAATACTCCCTAAAACCTAAGAGCAAAAAACAATTTTCAACATTTTCATATTAAAGTTAGACCATCAATGTAAAAGATTTAGCAAACTGCAGAAATTCAACTTTCAATAGTTTACAGAAAATTATTTAAAATTGATAAAGTTAGATGCTAATGTTTAATGCATTCATATTAAAATCTATCATTAATATTAGAATCTGAAATAGAATTGTAAGTAAAGAAGTGTTATATCTCAATGCAAATGGAAGATTATGTTAATGCTAGATATGATTATTTTAATGATTTTCAATTATAAAATTTTTTAAAATTCTTTTATATATACAGTGATACCTTGGTTAACGACGGCTTCAGATAACGACGAGTGGCTGTAAGAAAAAAAATGTCTTGCTTAACGACGCAGGCTTTGGTTAACAACTCCTGATTATGTGAACTTCGACAAAACAGAGCTCTGTAAAAATGTCTTGCTTAACGTCGCAGGCTTTGGTTAACAACTCCTGATAATGTGAACTTCGACAAAACAGAGCTCTGTAAAATACCTCGTCATTGCATCATGTGATTCGTTAACTCAGTTGTTAATCGTTATTTTTTTTATCACAATCAATTCGTTTTGATTTTGCCTTTTGATGGCAAACGAACAGTAACACGCACTCGCCGATTTATTGTCTATATCAGGGGTGGGCAACCTCCGGCCCGCAGATCACATTATTTTATTACATCTAATACCAATGCTATGTATACTTACATATCTGTACCTTCTCTTTTTTAAATAAATACTATTATCATCAATTGTTTTTGTTTTGGTCCATGGCCCACCATAAATTTTTCTATATGGCCCCCTACAAAAAAAAGTTTGCCCACCCCTAGCCTATATGAACTGTAGGATCTCAGACAGACTTTTTTCTTCTAATGGAATCCAAAACTGGGCCCTTCTTAAAGATGATTTCTACGTGATTATTATTATAAATTCTGCGAAAAAGTCTGATTCTATTGTTTGTTTGTCTTATATATTACGTGACACTTACAAGTGGGTGATGTCGCAGTTTCGGATTCCATTAGAAGAAAAAAAAAGTCTGTCCGAGATGTTTATATAAATCTGCGAGTGCGTGTCACTGTTCGTTCGCCATCAAAAGGCAAAATCAAATCTTATCTATATAGACATCACACCACTTGCAGGTGTCATGTAATATATAACAAACAAACAATAGAATCAGAATTTGTTGGCAGAATTTAAATTAATAATCGTCTAGATATCATCTTTAAGAAACTAAAAACTAGTGAAATGTTGCACCACGTCTATTTTTAATTAAATAGACGTGGTGCAACATTTATGCACCACGTCTATTTAATAATTATTTAAATAGACGTGGTGCATAAATGCTATAAATAATTTAATTATTACTATATGTTAATTATCATTTAGTTAAATATATTTTTATGTGGTTATAATTTTATTAATAGTGTCACTGTTCGTTCACTATCAAAAGACAAAATCAAATTTTATCTATATAATAATCGTTAAATCTATAAACTGCTAATCAGTGTTTACAGGTTCGTTTCTCAAAAAACTCAGAAGTGAAGCCAAATTGTCTTTCTGGTGAAGATTAATAATTAAAAACTGTTTTTACGAACAATTCATTTTATTCCCAATTGTTTTTCTGGTGAGATTGATAATTAAAAACTGTTTTCACGAACAATTCATTTTATTAATGTTAATTATTTTTGTAGCAAATATAATAAATAGATGATATTTTCCATATTTTTAGGACATTTTAAATGAGTTATCTGCATTCATGAACATTTTATTAATGTTAATTTTTTTTGTAGCAAATATAATAAATAAGTGTTTCCATATTTTTAGGACGTAGCAAATATAATAAATAAATGATATTTTCCATATTTTTAGGACAATTTTAAACGAGTTTTATCTGCATTTTCAATATTTACTATGGTTGTGGGAAGGAGCCGGAATGAATTATTCAATTTTCAATTAAATCCTATGGGGAATCACGCCTTGGATAACGACGGTTTTGGTTAACGCAGCTCTATTTTGTTAAAGTTCACATAATCAGAAGTCGCTAACCAAAGCTTGCATCATTAACCAAGACATTTTTTTCTTATAACCACTCGTCATTAACCATTATCCAAGGCCATCGTTAACCAAGGTACCACTGTATTATTATACAAAGATGACTCATTATTATGGCAGTTACATTCCAGACCATCACTGTAAAGCAAATCACATCTTTTTTTATTTGCTAATGTATATAAAAGCCTAAAAACATATATACACTATTATTCATTAAATGTATAATAGCACTAAGGCTAAAAAACTCAGTCAGGTGGCCACATTTTAAAGAATTCACATATTGTCTTGAAGGATCCAGATTCAATTCCAAATCTCTCATCTTTAGTTTTTAAGGATGGCTCTAAGCCCAGTCCATCTATGTGTCAATTTATATTTTATATATCTATTATAACTAGATGAGTGCCAACCATGGTCCCCTCTGATTTTGCAATTTTTATATATGTTGTAGTACTCCCTCCCATAAACCCACGATAAAGTAATATGATGCACTACTCAAACATTCCTGAAAAAGGGATTTAAAATTTTCTATGTTATTTATATACCAATTCATATTAACAATTTAATCAGAGCTGTCATAAATGCAAGCAATATAGCAATTGAGAAAATGCCCAATAGAGAAAAGCAATAGAGCAATGATTATGGATCGGAAAGATGCAGATTTGTGTCTTGTCTTTAAAATAATTTTTTTTATCAAAATTGAAATGGATTATTGTATAATGTATTTTTATTAATGAGGAATTACTATTTTGTAATTACAGTGAAACCTGTTAAAGTGACCACTCTTTGGGACTGACCTGACTAGTCACTTTTCACAGGTGGAAACTATATAGGACAGTGACCCTCCTCTTCTCCAAAAGAAAATAACAAATTAATCCTAACTGCAAATTTATATTAATTAAAATCATTAATTTGTAGTCAAATGATAATGACAATATATAGCACATATCACCTTCTGGCAAACAAAGTTTTATAGCAAGCATATACTGTATTACAATTAATGCATTAACATAGTCAAATTAAAATACAGGACTTTATTCTGGAATGGATTACTGTCATTAACCACGGTACCACTGTATGTGATACAGTTGACTTGCGTTTTTAAGAACCTCCAATTTACAAATTACACATTTTTACAAACTATTTGGTTGGTCCCAAAAAGTACCTAATGTTAATTAATGTCATTTACAAATTTTCGATTTTACAAACTTTTTGGGGGTCCATATGAGTTCATAAAATCAAGAGTCCCCTGTATATTAGTTTGAGACAAATTATAATTAATCATTTCTAAAAAAAATAATTTTTTTGAGTTATGGTAGTTGCCAATTTAATATAGCTCTGTGACATATGCAAGTAATCAAAGTATTAAATTTCAAAATAAAACTAAAAATTAAAAACTTTAGCTGCTCTCTTCGGTGTTTAAATAACTATTAAACAAATTCTAAGCACACATAAGCAGTCCAGTATTTTTTTTAACATAACCATTTAATCTGAGTAACTTTTTCAGCTTCTATGCCATCATCAGCTCTTACAAACACTTAATGGAATACAATATAAAACACTACAGTTCTAGAGCTAAAAATGTAACTTTAAGAACTAAAATTCAAAATTTAAAAATTTCAAAAAAAATTCTACATTAATTTTTAATTTCTAACAGAGTCTTATATCTAAGGCTAAAGTCTAACAAAATAAAATTAACTTAATTAAAATTTCATTTACGCATAGAAAAATATACTGTAAGTCCAATCGCATAGTAACTTCTAGAAATATAAAATTATATTTGCATCAAAAATTATTTTCAGTCGATATTATATTGGGAACCTTGTTGCAAAGCAAACTTCCAGGCTTTAGATATATTATTCATTTGCCTATTGTTAATTACTATCCCGTTTTTACTAACTTTATATATGCCGTTCACAAGCCAAATTGATTAACTCCACTTTCTGAATTTTTTTAAATTTTAGTGTCAATACATTTGATTGAATATTAACTATTTATAGTGAAAATAAATTTTCTTAATAGTTAGGCTAAACACCACTAAATGACAAAATTTTTTTGGCCATTGAATAATAATTAATTTATTTCAGAAGCCAATTTGATTAACTCCATATTCTAATGTAAATCATGGCAATAATGCAATTCAAACGTTTGTAAGTGTCGTATTATGCGTAGTCATTTTTTGAATTTACCTTTCAAACAAACACAAAAATCATCACTATTTTGCAGTAGAGAAAACTTTTATTTTTAAAAAACTTTGCTAACGTTTTCAGTTCTACACCATCGTCAGGCAACATATGAATTACAATGGAATTCTGAAATAGAAGGTTAGAAGCTGTTGCTAAGGTTACAATAGAACATTGGAACACCATGGTGTAGAACCGAAAACATTAGCGAAGTTTTTTAAAAATAAAAGCTTTTCTCTACTGCAAAATAGTGCTGATTTTGATGTTTGATTGAACTAAGAGTTTTAAAGCAGTTTAAGTAATGAAACCCTGACTTAATTACCTTTCAAAGTTAGAAATATATTTTTACATCTTTTAAAATCACTAAATTGGAAGGCTCAATTGAGAGACATGAAGGAAAGATTCGACACCACCTACATGAAAGTTTGGCTAACCAGTTTTCATTAAATAAATTTTTTGGTTTTAGTCAAGATCTTTCTTTAGTCATCTAGGATTACGACAATAAAAATTTAGTTAAATAATTTTTTAATACTTTAGCATATATTAGATAATAACGGCAAGCTGCTCATTTTTTCATAAAAAATAATTAATCAGTTACTGTTATATGTGGATATTAATAGAATAATGTCTTTGTAAAATAAATAATTTATTATATTAATAAAAAGTAGAGTGTAATAGTAGTGGGCATGTGAAGAGGTTAACTCTGACCTATCCTGTCTATTATTTTATTATGCTCTTTTTATTATTTATCGTTATATTCAATATTACTTAACATAATATATTTTTGTTTAAGAGTTAACTTACTTCCATGTTCTTCGTCATAGTATTTAGCAATCACGTGTTTACAGAACGGATATCCATCTTCCGCAGGAGCTTTCTTAGTTTGTGATGTCATCTCATCTACATAATTTTACCACTGATACGATATGAGAAAATAAGAATGATCTCTTATCAATGCTTTGTTCGGTATATAATTAAATTGTAATGAGAATGATATGAATTGATTACTCTGTAAGCTAAGAAATTTGATATTGTTACATGAACTTATGCAAATGAGCCAAGTTCAGGACTGTATGCCACTCCGTATAAAAGCCTACGTATTCATCGAAACAGTAAGGTGTTATATTGAGCTAGAACTGGAATAGTGACATTCAAATTTCTTGTAAACATCTACAATTGCTGGAAGTTTGTATCGGTAGTGGAGGTAGTAGTATTAATTGTTATTTAAAGTTAATATTTTGATTTTTGGATATTGGAATTTGGATTAAATCAGTTTGGTATTAATTGTTATTTTTGGATATTTGAATTTGGATTAAATCAGTTTGGTTGATAAATTGAATTTTGCTTTATTAGTGTTTAAATAAAGCTTTGTTTACACTTTTGTAAATGTTTTGAGTCTTAATATATTTATATTTTTTGTTATTTAACTTGTTTTGAGAATTTATTCAATTTATAGTATGTAAGTCTAAATATAGGTTGTTGTTTTCGATCTAACACTTAATTGATTCTTCTAGTTGTAAGTTTCTGGTTGTTTTGTTTTTGCCAGTTAAACATCAAGTTTTGATTTAGATTGTTTTGGATTTAATTATATTTAATTTAGAACATAGGAAAAAATCTGAGCTCAGGCCAAACTCTGGATTTGGAAAGTCATTAGACTGTTAGGTTTAGTTATAATTATTATTATCGATATTGTTAGAATTCGTGACTTTGCAATTAAACTTGTAATAAAAATGAAACTCTATCCTACAGAATTAGTGGATCCTATTGGATTAAAGAATGCAGCTTCCAGATGTCCTGTATTGGCAGAACATCACTACTGAATTTCTGAACATTTGCTAATTAGTTCAAAATTTATTAGTGGGTGGGACACAAAAACATTGGGCCAATCTTCATATCCTTCAGAAAGTAGGCTAAAAAATGGTTATATTGTTATCAATATCGAATATAAGAATAATTATAGATTCCATTTACAATAAAAATTTACTGTAAATGGAATCCAATGCAATTATTCTTATTTTGCATGGGTTACTAAAGTTTAATCTTCAGAAAATATCTATTATATAAACATTTCATTTCATTTCCTTCAATCCAATAAATGAATAATATAAATAGATCTCTATTTTATATACTTAATAATTTAAGAAATATTATTGTTTATTTTATATATTGTACTTATGGGGACTTTTTGATGGCATGTCAACATTTTTATTTTTATAAATTCTTCAGTTTCTATCTAGCAAATGTTTTTTAGATTGTTGTTAATATACAGTCAAACCCCGATAAGACGCCCCTGTTAAGCAGCCACCCTTGCTGATCGCCAAGAAATTTGACAGAACGGATCTTCCCTATGTTAATAAAATAGGCAAACTCCGATAAGACGCCATTCGCCAATAGAAATGTATAAACAAGTATTCCTTTTGATATTGTATTTGTCCTCATTAATCTGCCACAAGCATGTAAGATGACTCACATCCCAAAGTTCATCAGTACTGTATATATTAAAATTACTGCATATTATACATTATAAATATTGTATATATTAAATATATTTCTGGATTCATTTGTAACAAGCGGATGGAAGAGGTGGAGGTTAACGGTTAATCATGTGTGTCTTTAAGCCTTGTTCAAATCTAAATTGTAAAAAATTTAAGATGGTAAGAAAGAGATCATTTCCATAACGACTAATCAAGTGATGCGAAGTCTTCTTAATGTTTCACCATGCAGCAATGCTCATGAAAGGTTTCTCTGCTATTTGAAATGTGCCAGCTATCCGTTACTGTAGGTGAAATCCATTTGTTTTTCAAAAACTTTCTCACTGTTTTCTATATAGTACTGTACATATACGATACAATTATAATACTGTAAAGTATACAGTTTTTTTAAAAATGTTAAGTTTGGACGATAAATATAGATGTACTATATTTTATTAAATTTAATAAATTCAGAGTTCATTTTCATTTCTACACTACACATATTTTCGATAAACTACCAACCCCAATTAATTGCCAAAATCATCCCAAACGGATGGTGGTGTCTTATTGGGGTTTGGCTATATTTGTAAGTTTTCTACAATATTCAATTTATCATTAAAAAATTTATCAATCCATTAAATAAAATCAATATTTAAAAAAATATCAAAAAGAAAACATTAATTCCAAACTAATATAGACTTAGTTTATAGAAACAGTATTTTCATAGTTTAGAAAACTAAACTGCTTAAGTTCATTAAACAACAATTTTAAAACAAGCACTTTTTAGCAGTAAACTCAGTAAAGTAAAAAATATCTACTGAGATTACTGCTAAGAAGTACTTGTTTTAAAATTACAGTATTTTCACACATGAAAAATAATTTGATAAACTATAGCTCCTTTACACTATAAATTATCTATCTATAATCCCCTGCACAGATGAATACGATATCATATATACTAATCTCAAAATATTTTATCAAATTAAAAAAAGCAAATTTAAAATTACAATGGACAAAAACTTCAAAATATTTTGTTCAGCAATAACTATATACAACAAAAATAAAACATAATGACAGAAGTAATTTCAAAATACCAGAATTTATATAATTTGAGTATGTGTCATTAGCTTAGAACTGTGTGTCATAACAAAATATGAGAAATAAATACAAACAGTTGTATAACAAATAATGTATAATAATGTCTTAGTAATAATAATAAAAAAAAATATACATACCTAATCAAATAAATAAATTACAGTTGTGTATATTGCATCTAAAATACAAATATTCACATATTTATAATGTTATATTTGTTAAAATAAAAATAATGTTTAATACAAAACAATTAATATTCTATAATTTCTTCATGATAATCAAATTAAACTAATTCAGGTGTAATTTAATTTGAGAAAATTTAAAATGTATTTGGATATAAATCTCTTATTTCTAAAACTAAAATAATAATAACTGCAGATATTTTTTAAAATATCAAGACTCAAGAAGTATTATGTAAAAATATGAAAGTGTTAATTTGTAAACTTTTACTGAAAAACAATTTTAAATATCAACGTTTTGTTCAATAATTCAGGGAGATTCAGAAGGTTGGGGAAAAATTGAAGGAGCATGTAGAGGAGACAATTATAAGCAGAAGTTTTTAGAGTCATTTTTTTTATTTGGGGCTTCGTTAAAAAGATACAGTAACTGAAACTTTCGTGATGTCACTCTAGATGTTAAAACATGTGTAAAATACCTACGTCATCTTCTAATTGTTAAAATTGCATTTTTGAACATAATAAAAATGCCTTTTCAGTTTTCATAAATGGGTAACTTAAAGCACCAAATGAATAAATTCACATTTGTTTATCTATTGGTACATGCGTGGTAGTTGTCAACAAAGAGACCGACAACTACCACGCATTGTTTCTGTGTTTAAGGTGAACTGATAACTGATGTCTGGTGTTCTTGTAATTGTGATCTTGTGGACAGAATGGTATGGCACAATACAGTAATGCAGAAATCCGAGACATGCATTTCATTTACGGTGCTTCTTGGCATTTCAAACACCTTTTGTAAAATTGTGCATAGGCATCACATGATTGTATTTGTGCATATGTAACCTTTATATAATAAATGTTGCCAACCCTAAGAATATTTCATCGATTTGCTTCCAGACTCTTAGTAGTAAAAGTACCAGTCTAAAAATGGTTGTGGCTTGACTTACTTTCGGCATTTTATATACATTTTAATACCTAGAGGAAATGTTGTCACAAAACTTTCAGACACTATAGTTTTTTTAACGAAGTCCCAAATCAAAAAATGATCATAAGAACTCTTGCTTAGAAGTGCCTCCTCTACATGCTCCTTCAATTTTTCCCCAACCTTCTGAATCACCATGTATATTTAAACTTTAGGTTGTTATGGAAATGTTGTGAAGTTTAATCTGTTAAATTTAAATGATGAGAAGATAGTTTTAAAAACAAAACAAAGCATCTTTCTTAAAAAAAAAAACTCAAGTAGTATATTTCACAAAATTCGGATGTATGTAGTAATATAATTCATATATTATCATCATTCTGATTATAAAAATTCTTATCATATAAGTTTCTTTTTATCTAATTGGTAGATCAGATAATTACTATATTTTATTGCAAAAAAAAACATTTTATAGTCATTGCTGATAACAACAAATAATAATATAGACCCAAATAATCCTAAACCATTTACAGAAATAACAACTTGCTTTATATCACTGTAGTATTCAAAACAGCACTTCAAGCAAGGTGCAAAAAAGATTTTAATCTTGTATATATAAGATTAGTGCTGTTTTGAATACTATAATCCTAAACCAGCCAAACTTCCCCAAGCGGTTTATTTTTGAATTAACTGCCAAATTAATAATTATTTTTAATTTACGCTATGGTGCCACCATCTGTCGGATTAATAATTAATAATTTAAATTTAGGCTAAGGTGGCGCCATCTATTATTTAATAATTGAACTTTAATTTTTACTAATTT
Organism: Olivierus martensii; assembly: GCA_000484575.1. Classification (NCBI taxonomy): domain Eukaryota; kingdom Metazoa; phylum Arthropoda; class Arachnida; order Scorpiones; family Buthidae; genus Olivierus; species Olivierus martensii. Next base: position 12,743 of record AYEL01079163.1, read on the forward strand.
CCCGAAATTAAAAATTTGCCTTGGCCTGGAATCGAACCAGGGACTTCGGGTTACCGTCCCGACGCCTTACCAGCTAGACTACCAAGGCTCCGGCAGATTTCCAATTTCGGGATGCATATAATTTTAGAGAATATCGGACTTACGCCGACACCACTGCTCCCGGACGGGCTATACCTAGCCACGGGCCCTCTATGGCAAATCCGGGCAGACAGACTTGGCTCAAGTCAGATAACAAATCTTAATCTTCATTCTTCTAGGGGATTTACGCGATTCCAATGATTCTATACAAGCCAAACTTCCCCCAGCGGTTATTTTTTGTATTAACTGCCAAATTAATAATTATTTTTAAATTTACGCTACGGTGCCACCATCTATCGGATTAATAATTAATAATTTAAATTTAGGCTAAGGTGGCGCCATCTATTATTTAATAATTGAACTTTAATTTTTACTAATTTCCCGAAATTAAAAATTTGCCTTGGCCTGGAATCGAACCAGGGACTTCGGGTTACCGTCCCGACGCCTTACCAGCTAGACTACCAAGGCTCTGGCAGATTTCCAATTTCGGGATGCATATAATTTTAGAGAATATCGGACTTACGCCGACACCACTGCTCCCGGACGGGCTATACCTAGCCACGGGCCCTCTATGGCAAATCCGGGCAGACAGACTTGGCTCAAGTCAGATAACAAATCTTAATCTTCATTCTTCTAGGGGATTTACGCGATTCCAATGATTCTATACAAGCCAAACTTCCCCCAGCGGTTATTTTTTGTATTAACTGCCAAATTAATAATTATTTTTAAATTTACGCTACGGTGCCACCATCTATCGGATTAATAATTAATAATTTAAATTTAGGCTAAGGTGGCGCCATCTATTATTTAATAATTGAACTTTAATTTTTACTAATTTCCCAAAATTAAAAATTTGCCTTGGCCTGGAATCAAACCAGGGACTTCGGGTTACCATCGCGACACCTTACCAGCTACACTACCAAGGCACCGACAGATTTTCAATTTCAGGATATATATGTAATTTATCCAAACGAATCTAGCCAAACTCCCCCTGGCGGATAAAGTCCATATTAAATTTACTAAACGATTATTATTTTATTAAATTTAAGCTACAGTGCCACCATCTGTTGGATTAATAATTAATTAATTTAGAATTTGGAACTAAGGTGGCGCGATCTAGTGATTAATGATTAAACAATAATTTTTAAATTAATTTTCCCGAAATAAAATTCTATTCCTCCGCACCAGACTCAAACTGGGATCTTTGGGATAGCACCCCAACACATTGCACTGTTATATATTATTTATTCTACTTTTTATTTCTACTTATTCTATTTATTCTACATTATATTCTATCACACATTAATATGGACTTTGGGGTAAAAGTCTGGGTAAAATATTAAAGTCTGGCCATGGCCTTCATTTGTATAAAATCTATTTTTTTTGTTTTGCCGGAAAAATGGTAAGTGTTTTAGTAGAGCAACGAATTGTCATGAAATTTCAAATGAAACTTGAAAAAACCACTACTGAAACTTTTCTTTTATTAAAAGAAGTGTATGGCAGTGAATGTTTATCACATCTGCAGGTTTTTGAATGGTTTAAGCATTTCCAAGATGGCTGAGAAGACGTTGAAGATGACACATGCCCGGGATGCCCTTCCACATCAAAAACGGATAAAAATATTGAAAAAAATCAGTAATCTGATCCGATCTGACCATCGGTTAACTATTCATATGATTGTTGAAACTGTAGGAATTGACAAAGAATGCATAAGGCAAATTTTTCATAAGAATTTTAACATGCAAAAAGTGTATGCGAAAATGGTAACAAAAATTTTCACAATCAAACAAAAAGTAGCTTGTGAAAATATCTGTATTGACACTTTAAATCAGGGCTGGAGTGTTGGTATTGGTGTCGGCAGTTTTAGGAGGTATCAGTATGGGCAATAACTTTCTCACTGCTCATAATTTATTAGTTTTAAATTGAAAAAATGTATTAAATAATTATTTTCTTTCTTGGTGAATAAATAATTTTTTTAGTAATAAATATTGAATAAAATGTGTTTAAAAAATCATTTGTACATCTTTACTGTCAGAGGTGTTGGTGTCGGTGTCAGCAAAAAAATGTAGGTGACAGTGTCAGTACATTTTCCTGCTGACACCCCAGCCCTGCTTTAAATGCCATTGAAAATGACCCAAATTTCTTGGGAAGAGTGATAACATGTGATGTATCTTGGTTTTTCACTTATGATCCAGAAACTAAGAATCAATCCATGCATTGGAAAAGCCCATCTTCACAAAGAGCTAAAAAAAACTTGAATGAACAAATCAAAATTCAAATTGTGGAAAGTTATACGAACTGCCTATAACACTATTTTATTAACTAATATACAGCACAATTGGCAGTAGTAACTTCAAAACTATTTTATTTCACAAAAACGAAGTACTTTCAGTCTATCCACTAGACCATCTTCAGCGTTAGATTAACTTACAAAGAACATAAATAGAATACAGTATTTGTTCTTACAATTCAAATTTAAAATTATTTCCATAATTTAAATAATCTATAAGTAATAAAGATTCAATATATGGAAATAATTTTATATTTGAATTGTAAGAACAAATACTGTATTCTATTTATGTTCTTTGTAAGTTAATCTAACGCAATCGTGGTGTTGTTTTATTACACTTGTATAATTTGAGTGCTTCTGCTAAATATTTATGTTTATAAATGTGAACTTTTCTAATAAGTTTAGTATCATCCCACTTTATTTTTATGTCATCTTCATAAGCTTTATTAGATAGAGCAGTATTAAGATGACAGTACATTTACCTTTCCTGGAATTCACAATCTGGGAAAGAGTAATTTCCTTAGAATTGTACTGAGGTTGGAACAAAATACACTGTACCTACATAAATACTTTTATTACAATAAATCATTGATTGTTCAGCAAATAATTTTGATAAGCTGTGGTTTGAAATTTTAATTTTGAGTGCATTTTTATTATTTTTCATTAATTTTTATTTCAGAAATTGAAAGACAATTATCCAGAAGAATTTTGTAGAAAAACTTGTTTTTCATGCAGATGAATTTGATTTGCATCTGGATGAACTTGATTTGCAAATGCATGAATTTGGAGTGCAAAACCTGTATGCTATTACCCTAAGGCTGTTGCTTTGATAGGCAAACATCATGCAATTTGGTTTGGTCGTGGTCATGTTAGGGAGGTGGTTGTCTTATGGAGGATCAAATAGCATTATTTCTATGGGAAAAAATTTGGTTCCCAAAAATTGTGGTCGTCACATCAAGTGGTCTTCTTATGCAGGTGGTCATGAAGATAGTTTTCACTATATTCCCTCCTTTAGTTGGCAGCAAAAGTATACCCTCCAAGTGTCATGTGATTTGTGGGACAGTCCCGCATTTTCTGAAGAAATTTTGCTGTACTGCACATGATAGCCAAATGTCATGCTTTTAGATCTTTTTATTTTGTTATTGTTGATAAATCTGATAAAATAATTATTAAACATTATACTTATCCTGTTTATCATTGATGTCGGTAGTCACCACACTCACCAGTCAACTGCTAAATGGCACGAGAATAGCAACAAATGAACTTCAGTAGCTCCTTGGATAGCTCTAGCCATGTGTGTGCCTTCTGGCATGGAATGAAATGGCTGCAGAGAAAGAAAGAAGAGCCTAAAGCATGTTCTCATAAGTAAACTAAATTTGACCTGAAATGGATCAGAATTCTGATGCATCAGGAAGGACAGAAATAGTGACTTGCATGCCTTTTGCAATATTTGCTGCAAAAAATTTGCAGTTGAGCACCATATGACCAGGCCTGAACACGTAAAGAAACAGAAAGATATAGACAAGAGCAGATCTATCACAAGGGTTTTTCTGTCATTTATAAAATCAAGAGACAGCCAGAATGCACTGAACAATGAGATACTATCAAACTTAGTGTGCACAAAAATGCAGAAGCATGTTTTAACATGCTTCTTTAGAAAATTGTCAGTGCATTGACAAAATGTAAGTCAGTTATATGGATGTATAATAAAATGCATACAAATTCGAAAGAATGAACATATGTAGATTATATATCAAAAACAAAAAATAAATGATTTATCCATCAAATGATCTGTATGTCCAGCATTTTTTGACTCATTGTGTCCAGCAAAAGAAGTGTGAGACCTTAGAGGGTATACAAAAGACACTTGAAATATACCCGAAACACTATTAAAAGATATGTATTGAGTAAGGCACAAAAGTGCCATTCAAAATAAAGTATGTTTTCTCTATCTGTCAGTGTTTAAAACATTAGTAAATTATTTATATTAGTTTAAAATTGCATGTGGGCTGCAGATTGGACAACTCTTGTCTATACAATTATACATTATTATAGAACTATGCATCATCATTGTACAATTGTTCAGGTATCCCTCCTATAACACTGTAGATAGGTTCCTAAAAAAACACCATGTTGTGTGAAACCGTGTTATATGAGACCTAGAGCCAATACAAAAAGGAGATGTTCCAAAATCAATTAAAAACAAATAGTTTTCCTTAATTCCACATAAGAAACTCAATTTTTATTAAGAATATTAATAATTATTTCTTTTTTCTGAATTAAAGTTTTTCTCTTATACTGCAGTAAGAGCTTCAATTTTATTTAAGAATTAAAAACTTGTTTGTTACTTTGACAACTATGAAGTCAAAGTAACAAACAAGTTTTTAATTAACAGTGGTCAAGTGTTTGTCATGTTTGTGTTAGATTGAGTTTTGTTGTAACTTTATATTCAGAAGTTATATTCTGGAAATATAAAACACTTGGGAGTGCTAGACTCTGGAATCTTGCAGATTCATGAAACCATTAGATATCCTTAGATTTATTGATAGTTTTGAATATTGTCACTTGGCACCATTACATAGCAGTAAAATAGTTAGAATGATAAAATAAACTATATTTGTACAACTATATTTTATCATCATTGCACAATTATTGTGCAACAATGATGTACAAATATTTATAAATTCAATTATATAATGTACAGTTATAGCTTTGCATCAGCTGTGCATCATTTTGACAACTAACATTAACAATAATACAGAATTTGATGATGATGATGTATAATTGGATAATGCAAATTGTTCTTGATGAGCATTATATATACTGTTGCTCAATAATAATAATCAACAGTAATATTGAAATAATTAATTAACAATACAATTATACAATTTATAAATATTGTGTAATATTTTACATCATTAAAAACTTGTTTATTTAGTATCATTATTTATTGCATTAGAACTTATTAACTCATTATGCTGCTCCATGGTAATTATAACTGTATATCTCCAGCTCTTCAAGCAGGGAACAAAACCAACTATTTCTTCAAAAACACAAAATTTTCTTTATTAAAGTACTTTTGGCTCTATTGAGCCCTCATCAGTATAACTTTACAAACTAATATTTTTAAAATGCATTAAAATGTGGTTATATAATCAAATATATGTTCCAAATTTTCAAACATTCTAAAATTTAGCGTTTATAAAAAGTTCCTTTAGCATTCACATTATGTCGTGGGTCTCCAATATATTTGCATTATATATTCTAGACATAAAATAATAATAATATTTCCTAAGTTGTGGAATAATCATTCTCTCATTTCTTAAAGGCACTTTTTTTTTTCCTATGCATTGTTCTATTTTTAAAATCCCCATATTCCCACACCAAACTAACTCTTTCAGGGTCATTAAAATTGATTATATTATTCCCCTTCAATTTTTGGTAAAAATTTCTAATATTTCAGCGACCCTTAACTTCTGGGGGTCATCCAATACTCTTAGCATTCTGGTTTGGTCCCACTTGGTTGTTGCATTGAAGTTTAATAATCTCTGCGGGAGGGCTATACTACTTTTTGACTTTTTGATCTGCTTTATGTTCCTCCACTCTCCTCCTAATTAATCTTACTGTGGATCCTATATATATTTCTTCACTAGTAGTATCTTTGTTTTCTATACTAATTTCATAAACCCCTGATAAATTCATGGGGTTCCTTTTAACTTTGTCATTCCTCATAATATTAAATACTGTGTTGGTCCTACTAAATGTTATTCTTCTATCAGCCGCTCGCTCAATCTTTTTCTTATGCCTCAACAGGAAAGGGTTCGCTTCCATGATATATGGCAGGGGTAGGCAACCTTTTTTTTAGTAGGGGGCCATATAGAAAAATTTATGGTGGGTCGCGGGCCAAAACAAAAACAATTGATAATTATAGTATTTATTTAAAAAAGAGAAGGTACAGATATGTAAGTATGCATAGCGTTGGTATTAGATATAATAAAATAATGTGGCCCGTGGGCCGGAAAGCCCACCCCTAGTATATAGCATCTTATTATTGTCATTTTCAGCCTTCGGTGTTCTCCATGATATTTAACCTTCTATTTTTCTTTTTCAAATTCTCCACAATTTCATTATGCTATTGTGGTGGCATCCGTGTATCTCTGCCTGATGTATAATCCATTTTAATTCTTCTTGTGCATCTTCCCAGGTATTACAGTGTGTGAGTATTCTATATAGCAGAGCTCTAAATGCCACCATTTTGACATGCCAAGATTCATTTGACTCCCTATGTGTAAATAAAGTTACATAGGTAAATTACATAAACCAACACAGCCAAAATTCTCTTGGCGGACAAAGTCTATATTAAATTTTTCTACGATTATTTTTGAATTAAAGCTATGGTGCTACCATCTGTTGAGTTAATTATTAATATAATAAATTTAGAATTTAGAATTAAGGTGGCGCCATCTAATAATTAATGATTATACTATAACTTTTACTGCTATTTATTTAGATTATACTATAATTTTTAAATTAATTTTCCTGAAATAAAATTTTGCCACTGCACTGGACTCAAACCGGGATCTTTGGGATTTCGCCCCAATATCTTAACTGATTAAATTTTAAATTAATTTTATTTCGGGAAAATTAATTTAAAAATTATAGTATAATCATTAAATTACTAGATGGCGCCACCTTAGTTCTAAATTCTAAATTAATTAATTAATTATTAACTCAATAGATAGTGGTACCATAGCTTTTAATTCAAAAAATAATCATAGAAAAATTTAATATAGACTTTGTCCGTCAGGAGAATTTTGGCTGTGTTGGTTTACGTAATATGAAATGGTTAATCCCCTGATTAGTGTTGATTTGAGTGTGGTACATAGGCATCTTTCTATACACTTGTGTTTGGTATTCTCCCCTTATTATCTATGTTAACATCAAGGTAACTTATTTCAATTTCATTTTCTTTCATTCTTTTTAATTTCAGACCTAGGCTGCTATCTTCAAACATATTTTCTGTACTCAGCTGATTTAAGTTCTTTTCTCTTATTATTATTATGTCATTGCTGTATCTTCTATAGAGATTTACTGTCAGGAGCAAAATTTGAAATACCTCACTTTCTTTTTCCTTACAACAAGTTCTGCAAGTACCCCTGTAAGTGAATTGCCAATGGGTATCCCTAAAGCTTGCTTAAAGTATTCACTATTAAATTCGAAGTAGGCCTCATGGATTTGCAGGTGACATAAATCCCTCAGAATTACTGGATCTGCTTCTTCTGGGATGTTCTCAAGCTACAAGTGGGTAACGTTTAGGGCAATTTACATAAAGAAGGCTTTGTATGATCCAGAACAATACAAGTGGCTACTTTCTGCGCTCTCTTTAGGAGGGCCTTGACTCATTGCTTGACAAAAGAGACAAAGGATGATGAGATAAAGAATATTATTAGACAAGGCATTGAACACGGTTTCTGAGCAGAAGACCTCTTGCGTGTGCTGCACTCTGAAGAAAGAAAGCATACTTCACAGATGAGCTTTCCTCTTCATTAATATAATGGCATTGAACTTCAAAAATGTCTAATCCATCAAGTTAGTCTTCCTAATTATGACTGTATCTTATATCATCATATAATTGAATGAGATATTCTTATCATGCTTTTTTTTATTTTAGTTATCTGCTATTATTTTTCCATTTTGTTTTCAATGCATTCAATCCTTGGCTTGTGTTTGTTAAAAACCCAAGTTTATTGATCTTTTTGTACAGTTCTTGAGTTCTCTCTTTTGCTGTTAATCAGTTACAAACTTCTAGAAAATAAATTCCAAAAACAAATTAAGAAATTTAACACTACATAACATAATAAACTATAACTGGTACTTTATGGTAATTAAAAGTAGGAGACATTTGTTAGAACTAAATAAATAAAGCTCTTATAACTAGTAAATTGAATAAATCTGAACAATAAAAAAATTTAAATATTAATTTATTCATACCAAAAACACAAAATGTCAAGAAGTTTTATTGAAATAACTGTAACGAGCCAAACTTCCCCTAGTGATTTATTTTTGAAATAGCTGCCAAATTAATAATTATTTTTTAATTTATGCTATGTGCCACCATTTGTTGGATTAATAATTAATTATTTAAATTTAGGCTAAGGTGGGTGCCATCTGTTAATAATTGAACTTCAATTTTTACTAATTTCCCGAAATTAAAAATTTGCCTTGGCTTGGAGTCAAATCAGGAACTTCAGGTTATCATCCCGATGCCTTACCAGTTAAACTACCAAGACATCGACAGATTTTTGATTTCAGGATGTAAGGAAGTTTGGCTTGTTAGGATTATTTGGATTGTGTAAATCCCCAAGTAAATGTTGAATCTATGATTAGTTTTATTGAAATAATAATAATAATGCACAAACAAGTTAATAATTAAAAACTTGTTTAATTATCAATCCAAGATTCAAAACTATAAAAAATTTAGTAATCAGAAATAATAAATAACCTTAAATATTATCTTATTTTATTACCTTCATATTTTGATGCAAAAAAGCCATCAATTGTCAATATCATGTGATAATTGAAAGTCATTAATAAAATTGCCATTATAGATATACCTTGTTGCCCTTTTTATAATACTGACTCTTAAATCCTGTGCTTAGTTCATTTATATACATTCATATAAGTTCAGTTTCTAATTTATAGATAAAAATTCATATCTTCATCACAATTTGACAATACAGTAATTATTTCTTGATTATAAATTATTGATAAGAAACTTCCTTAATTCTCAAATTGGGTCAGTGATGATATTTTAGAATATATAATGTTATGTGACAAATGAGTTTGTTGGGAAGCAATTCTATTCCATGACTTGTAATTTCTAATTTCCTGAGGTGGAAGATATGAAATGAAAATTAATTCTTAAATGTAATACTCAAAATAATAATAATAATTAAAAGAAATAAAAATAAATTAAGAAAGGTCAGATTTAAATCTTTATCCAATTTCTTCAAATTCATTTTTAGCCATTTTTCTTTACCCTTATTTCTGTTTTTTATTTGTTTATTGTTAGGTATTTTCTGTGTTTTTATATTTTTTCTTTTCATCCATTAGAACTAGAATTTCATCCATGGTTTACTTTTCTCTCTTGGTTTACATTTTAGTATTTTTCTTTATTATCTTTAATCACTGTTTTAACCCCTCGAGTGCCAGCAAATTTTTGAAATTAAACCTAATTAATATGCAAAAAAGTGAAGATTAAAATTTTGAAATCTTGTTTAATTTTTCATCAAAAACTTTTGAAATTTTTAGTATTTATTGCATTTTTTATATCTTTTGTTTATCATTATATAGTCAATTTGATTCCTAATCATGTAATTTGGATTATCTTTTAGGGATTTGTGTGTAAATTCATCTTAATGGCTGATTATTCAATGTGTTAGCTATTGTATGGACATGTTTTCTGCAGAATTCTACAAAAGTCCCTTCATCCCCTCTCTCATTAAGGATACCTAATCAAAAGGTTTAACTAAATCTGCCTCTCTACTTATTATCTAATTTGACAGTTAGGTCATCCATGATGACCTAAATGATTTCAATTATTTTTTTCAGATTTTTAAAAATATTCTTTGATTTCTTTATTACTTGAATCTATTATGGGTGCATATATTTCAACAATGTTTATTTTTTAAGTTTTGTGCAGAGTTTTAAGTTAATTATTCTAGCATAATGTGGTTTGTTACCTTCAATGCATTTGGCAGATTTATTGTTAAGAAATGTTCATTACATTATTATATGAACTGTCACTAGAAAATAAAAATGTAATCAATAATCTATTTTCTTTTTCCCAAAGTTGGTCCATCTTGATTTGCTAAATTCAGGAATGTCACTCTCATGCTCTTTCATTTCTTTATATTGTGTCTTGCTTAGAGTAGAGACTTACATATTCCAGATAACAATATTGATCTTTCTTCACATTCTTAGTACCCCTTCACTATTTAAGGTCTGATGGAGACTAGAGTCCATATTTGTTATAAATGTCCATAATTCCATCTGGTAATTTTGGAATAATAATGCAATGAGTTCCCTTTTTTTCTGCATCACAATGCTACAACTGGTAAAGTTGATTCAACCATGCTGTGGTTTATTGACCATAAATCTTTCCATTGACATTCAATTTGAACTTAATGCAGTTCTGATACTTTGTTTCTTACAACCAGGATTTTTTTTGACTTTATTGGTATAGATCTGTCATGTTTTGTAGAAATAGGTACTTTGTGAAGAATGTGATTCTTCACTATGGACAGATGATCTTGATAAAAGAGAGATTAGGGATCCTCATCTGGATCTAACTTGTGCTTCATTTTATCCAGAAACTGGTGAAAACCCGTACAAAGTCATTCTTTTATAAAGGTTTTTCACTACTTCTCCCATGCGTCTTTTATCTCTGTATAAATATAGGAGTAAAAAGTATAGTAATATATAAAATTTTCACATTCTGAGCTTGAACATTAAACAATATTTTTTCCCACTCCTAATTTATATTAAATTAACTGACAAATTGATTTGGCTAGCTTCAGTTACATCAACAGAGTTTTGGCATAGTTAGATAAAAATATTTTTTCTAAATTTCTGTTTTCATGATTATTTTTTGAATTTTCCATTTTGTTAAGATAAATCCACATGTTAATTGTGCAATACAAATAAATCCACATGCTAGTCATGCAAACAGATTGAGGTTGCACTTGCTCAGGACATTTTTTTTTGCAGAGATTACTGTTTACGGAAATAGAATGGGCTTGAAATTACTCTTTATAGAAACAGAATTCAGAACTGTGATAAAAATATGAAGAGCAGTTTTAGTCTATATTGCAGTTTAACTAAAACTAGTTTGACTTAGGTTAAACAAAATAGTATAAAATATAACTATTGAAATATTGGAGGAAATTTTGAAGCAATTGCATTGATGTTTTCTACCTATTGGCTGATCCTATATGGATATGAGTGATTATGATGGACTTTAGAATAGGCCTCTTGCTAAATATACTGTCCCAAATGGAAAGAACTGAAGTGCATGGGCTGGAAATATAAAATATCACCCACGAGAAGAAAACTTCTAGAAACCAGAACTTCTGACACAAAAGAGTTTTGGTCTCACCAACTATAGCCACTAGGAATCTCTGTCTCTAGTATGTTTTATCATTTCCATGACTGTGAATGTATCTCTACTCTATAAAGTGTGGATCGTACTTAGTGTATGTTGTGCTGTCAACATTTTAATTATTGTATTATAGTGTATGTATGTTTAGAAAATAAAGAAGTTATTTAATCCAGGGGAACTGAACCACTACAAAACCATAAAACAAAGAAAAATATAAAATATGTACAAATAAGAATTAAAAAATTATTTTAATATAATGCATTAAAATCAATAAAATCATTTATATATATCATAGTTTATTTAATAGTTATTGAACTAATTTTTATTTTCTAAATTTCTTCTATATAAATATATCAATCAATCAATTAATATTTTATTCTTTGCAATTTTATGTGAGAATAGAGAAATCAGCAAATCATTTTTAGCAAATAAAATTCCTGAAATATATATTATTCTGTTTTTATTTTGAAAAGTTCAAAAAAAAACATTCAGGTTAAGTTTCAATACTTATTAATATTAGACAGATTTCTAGAAATGTTAAGCAATATTTTGATCCATTAAATCCTTTAAAATTTGAATAATTTCACTCTCTTAATGAGATTTTAAAATTTATCTTAATTTATTTTGCTTTTAAAACTTATTATGTTTAATAAAGTATAAATAAAAATGTAATAAACAATAATAATAAATGAGTAAGAATTTAATAGTTAAAATATTTACAAAAGAAATAGACAAAAAAGACATACTTTCACTCTCAGTGAGAGACCATCTTAAGGTTAATCACGCTATTAGTATTAATCAGTAGAAACTACTATCGATTGATTGTAATTTTGATTTAGTATTCACTTGGAAATGATCTTTTACCTTCAGATCAAAAGTATTTTCTTTGTGTAACTATTTTATACTATAAAATGTGAATTCATTTAGTTGGTCATTGCTTATTGTGTATTTATTTATTTTTTATAAGATACTTGAATTTTATTTTATTAAATACAGTGATCCCCAGTTATAATGCTGGTTTGCACGGTGGTGATCCGACCCACATTATAACCATGCTATAACCAATGGCTTCTCTTATTCTCTAATTTAGTGATTCTAAATTGGAGAATAAGAGAGAGCTGTCCAATTTATCCAAGAAGGTTTGTAATCTTCTACAATCCATCTTCGTATTGTTCCTTTCAGAATATCCAACTCCTGTTTTATTTGCGTTTTTGAGACATTACTTTTCACTCAATCTATTATGTTTAGTTTCTCCTTAATGGTATATATGAATTTCTTTTATTGTTTGCCATTGACCATTAAATAAATTAAATGTTATTAAAACAATAACTATATTTGTAAAACTCACTAAAGTCATGAAACAACCACAAAAAAACATATATATCAGATATGAACTCCCACTACAAATAACCTTTCATTTGCTTTAAATAATCATGTTGCCAATCAAATGTTTTGAAGTTGCCATTTGAAAATTTTTAATTTTTTTCAAAGATATTTTGAAATTTATATAAATTACCATCAGAATTATTAACATGAATTCAAATTTTTATTATTTTATTATAAATAATAATAATAGTTCCAGAAGTTTTAATTTTAGTTTTGTTATTATTTAAATATGGCTACAAGAAGTTAGCAAGTTGATTATGCATTGTATTATATTTTCTCAGAATCTCTTTCAAAAGAATGGGGAACAGGAAAGACCTGCAGTATAAATGACAGGAAAGACCCCCACTATAAACATAAACTCCCTATATCCAGGGAGCACTGTATTGAATTTAAGTACAAAATTGAAAGACTTTGCTTTCTATCTTTGTTTATAAATATAGATACAAGCTCAGTCTTTTTAGGCATAAATGTTTAATTAATTCTTGCATACAAATTAACTGGAGTGCTTTCAGCTGTAATACTTAAAATACTACGTATAACAAGTATAAAGGAATACGTAGTATTCTGTTATGCTTATTATATTTTAAGTATACTAACTGCTGATAAGGGCTTACTAAAGCCAAAAGTGCTCCAATTAATTTGTATGCAAGAATTTATTAAATATTTCTGCCTAAAAAGACTATGCTTGTGTCTACATTTATTTATTTAAATTTAAGTAGTTGCAAATTCTAAAAACTAAATACTTTATTAATTTATTTTATTCTAGATATCAAAGATGAAAAAGATTTTATCAGAAAAGATCTAAACAACAGCATCAATATTAAACATGCACTTGATTCAGAATTTGAGATTGTCAGCAAAAATATTAAAGTTGAATGTGATGAATACAACATTGTTACAGTTGAGCATGGTATATTGGTAAGCATATTCCTCAAACTTAATATAATCTTATAATATTAGCATTAATAAATCATTATTAACTCAAAATATTTGATTACACATATACAGATAATCCTTATGATGGGATTCAATTGTTTTTTGAATTGATCTAGCAATATACCCAATATATACTTTGTTCCTGCCCATGTTTTTGTTTTTTATAGGAACTTGATATACTCCTGATTTTTTTTAGTTGGAGTTGATTACTCTTATAGTTTCTTAATGTATTAAATAATATATTGTTTCTTCTGAAGGTTTTTTCTTTTTGCCACTTTTTCGATTTTTTAAATAAAAAAAATGGCAAAAAAGAAAATAATTCTCAAAAGAAACAATACATTATTTAAAGCATTAAGAAATGATAAGGATCGTCGATAACAACAAAAAAATCAGGAGTATATCAAGTTCCTATAAAAAATGATGAACTGGGCAGGAACGAAGTATATATTGGGTGTATTGCTAGATAGATACAAAAAAGAATTAAGGAACATAAAGCAGACATAAATAAAGAACAATAGACTACTGCACTCCCACAAAGGATTTTAAACTTTGATGCCCAGACCATATGGAGTAATGTAAAGTTATTAAAGATTACACAAGACCCGATAAGAGCAAAGTTTGCAGAGGCTTAGGAAATTTTTAAAACTAAAAAGGCAGGAAATAATACCATAAACACTGTAGAACCAAATTTAGTAATCTCGGCATGGGCCTAGTGTAATGATGTAATATGAAAAAACAGAAGAACTGATTTAGTCCTAACAGTTTAATGCATCAGTTGGTCCTATAAAATTATTTATTTCATATAAAATTATTTAATATTTTAATTTTAGTTTATATTTTATAGATATTATTTATTTTTAAAAATTTCTGGTTTGTGTATGAACTTTTCATAGTTATGTTGTGATGGTTATTGATTGAATTTCTTCATTTTTAAAATGTATTCTAAAACTGTGTTCTAACGTTTATATTGCTTTTTTTGATTTGCTGAAGAGGACCCAGAGGGTTGAAGAACTTCAATAAATTTATTTTAAATTAAAAAAGAAAAATCTAAAGTCTTTATTTATCGATTATCCTTCTGTTTGTGCTCATTTTCAATATTTGTATAAAAGCAATCTTTGTAAGATAGATTTTTATTTGCTCTTTGAAATATTACAACATTCAAATACAGTTTAGCATTGAAAAACACAATAGCAACTAATTGTCAAAGGCTGTGATAAGTTAGAAGTGGTTGAATCACGTTAGCAGCTATTGTGTATTGTTAAAAGGCTTTGCTTGCCAACTATGATGCAATGCATATATAAAAGCAATGTGATATATGTATATATATGCAGGCAGCAAAGTTAAATTAGAGAATTTTTAATAATTTTTGGCCAACATAAGTGTGAATCATTATTAATGCGAATTGTTGTAAGTCAAGGATTACCTGCATATTTCCTAATATTGTTCAGTTTTTTCTGATTAATTTTTATATAAAATTTTGTAATACAGTAAAATCTCATTTAATGCGGGGATATGTTCCAAAAAAACCAAATGCTAAATGAAACAGCATTAAACAAGATCATCTTAACATGTAAATAATGAAATAGGTGAAACAAGACAGTGAATAAAAAAATATACAGGGTATGTAAGCTAAATCCGGACAAATTTCAAATTGAATTTCCCGCCATATTTTACATCAGCGCTACGATAATTAAATAAAATTTTTTTTTAGGAGTACAAAGGGTTAATATATTGGTTTAACAGACTATTTTATCATAACAGAAAAATTCTAATGGAATACTAATAGAATAAAAAAACGTATGAAAAGCGATAATTTATCAAAAATCAATGCTAAATCTGATATACAGATGGCAGGATGATAGCTAAGTATACAAATTATAGCAATATTTATTAAAATAAATAAATTTTCAATAAAGTGACATTCTCATACATACTAATACTTCTTATAAAATAAAAAGTTATTAATCCGGAATTATTTAAGAAAATAGGAACAAAAATGGCTAATAAACAATTATTTTAATTCATATGCATTATTTGAAGAAAATATGAAGAAAAATGACTAATAAATAATTATTTTTCCCATACGTACTAATACTTCTTATAAAATAAAAATTATTTATCTCACATTCTCATATACTAATACTTCTTATAAAATAAAATGTATTTATCACACATTATAAGAAAATACGAAGGAAAATGGCTAATAAACAATTATTTTAAACATTTGTGTAGTAGAATACCGTATTTCAACCGCGAGAGGGATAATACGATTGTTTGTTTACACGGAGGTATCGGATTACGGTGAGAGCGATAATACGATTGTTTTTACAAGGTATCGGATTAAACTCAACAGTATCAAATTACAGTATAAATTGTCTTCGTTAGTTGGAAAAGTTTTTTAGAATTATGAAGTATTGGTATCTATGATTGTTGTCGGAAAAATTTTTTAGAATTATGAAGTATTTGGTATTATTAGATGTGTAGAGGAAAAATTTTTTAGAATTATGAAGTATTTGGTATTATTAGATGTGGAATATCACCGAGGAATGTAAATATAATAAAAATTTTTTTTATCTGATGCCTGAATTCATGAATAATTTGAAATATTATGTATTGTTTACATATGCAAATTAGGCCTAATTGCTTTTATATTTTTTTTCTTTTATTCTTTTGATTCTTTATCCAAATTAAAAAATGATATCAGACTACAGTATATTTCCGACAAAATCCAATTTTTTCATGCCAAAAATTAAAAATGCAAAAAAGTTATGGCAAAAAAACAAAACATCATAATTTTTTTAAATGGCCGCACTAGCGCTGTAGACAATTAAATAAAATTTTTTTTTAGGAGTACAAAGGGTTAATATATTGGTTTAACAGACTATTTTATCATAACAGAAAAATTCTAATGGAATACTAATCCTTAGAATTTTATCTAATGGAAAAAATTCTAAAGAGAAAACAGTAATTCCTTCATAAAATTAATCTTCTTGGTCACTTTAGTAGGTTAAAATTTCTTAAAAACTATTTAAATGAGTGGTCAATATACACATTAGATAGGTAGTCATTTTAACAGATTTCAATGTATTTAATTTTTTTTTGCTATGCCATTTAAACATTTCTATCACAAATATTAAATATATGTATAAAGGAATATAATTAACAAATAAATTTTTTTTACACAAAATATTTATTTTAATTAACAAATACAGATATCATTATTATTATTTGTCATTGGGAACCTCCTCAATCTCTATGGCCAATGTGCATCTATTCGGGTGATAATCATCATAAAAGCATCCATAACAAAATATTGTTTTACAATGTGCACATTTATTAATGAATATTCGTTGTTGTTGCCAATTAAATGTTCTTATATTTAAACCAATGATTCTATATACGTGGTTCATGTCAAAATTGATTGAAGAAAGAGACCTTAATTTTTAAATGTTAATGAAATATGTTTCCCTACTTCAATAATGAAAACACACTATGCTTGTAGAAATACAGAGTTCACAAAATGTACACGTTGTAAAACAATATATAGCAAAAAATTAATTATTTACTGTATAATGTATTATTATTAATTTCTCATTAATAAAAATCATTGTACAACAATCTATTTCAGTTTTGGAAAAAAAAAATTTTAAGAAAGATGAGACTCGAACCCACATTCTTCCAATCCACAATCGGAAGCTAGACACATCACACTATGACAGCACTGCTTAAAGTTTTAATATAAATCAGTATATAAATAACATAAAAACTTTAAACCCCTTTTTTTTGGGAATGCTTGAGTAGTACGTCATATTACTTTATCATGGGTTTGTGGGAGGTTAGTATAACAACATATATAAAAATCAGCAAAATCGGTGGGGAATCATGGTTGGCACTCTCCTGGTAAGTATTATTTTGTAGAGATTTTCATTTTGAGATATAAATTAAAAACAATGGAATATAATTGAAAAATGCTGCATTAGCAAATCACTGTAAAGTCCATAAAGTGAGGTATGCTTTATTCCAATCCTTTCAAATCATCATACATTAATTTGTTAATAGATAAAAATAAAATCAATTTAATCAGGTTTTACATAAAATTCAATAAATAGGATAAATAAGAATGATACATTCTTAATTTAATATTTTTGGAATTCTAGATTACATATACATATACCAGGTTGCCATAAAATAACATGAGGTGTTCAGAGCTCTCTAGTGCAGTATATATAACAAACAAAATCTAACAAAATTTGGTGGATGTACACAGTGTAACATGCGGTTTTAATTTCAAAAGAAAACAAATTTAGTACTAAAAGTTGCCAACAGGGGGATTGTAGCATTGCAGAAGTTAGAATGAGTGATTAAGGAATGTGTAATCAACAAATGAGACAGTACAGATCAAGTTTCTGAACAATACATGTCAATATTTATTGCTAATTATACATGAAGTTCAATATGATCACCATTCAGATGTTCCAAGAACTGCATGCAACATTTTCCATGCAGATATGTTGCGTGCTGTGTCTATTTTTTGTGCTGAAGATGGTAGTTTAACAACTGAAAACATTTCAATAAAATTAAATTATTGAATAATCTAAATTTTTCTAGCCAAATTATAGCCCTTGAAACTTTAACGGTAACTTTTAATGATTAGAACGAATTTAAACTAATGTTAGCGCCATTTCGTAATTAGAATAATTATTATTTTATTAAATCAATGTGTGGCGCCGTCTATTAATTAATAATTAAACTAGAATTTTTAACTAATTTGTCTGAAGAAAAAATCCGCCTCAGCCCGGGATCGAACTGGGGACCTTTGGGCTAACATCTCAAAGTCATACCGCTAGACCACAGAAAAAAACAAGCAGATTGATTCTTCAGACAGTTATATTAATTTAGAATTAATTTTTTTTTGATTAATTCAATTGGACCTTACCGATATATCCATTCCTGACCGGGCTAAATCTAGCCACAGGCCCTCCATGGCACTAGCCAGGTGCCATGAAGGGCCCATGAGCCTTTAGCCCGGTCAGGAATGGTTATATCGGTAAGGTCCGATTGAGTTAATCAAAAAAAAATTAATTCTAAATTAATATAACTGTCTGAAGAATCAATCTGCTTGTTGGCCTCGGTGGTCTAGCAGTATGCCTTTGAGACGTTAGCCCAAAGGTCCCCAGTTCGAACCCGGGCTGAGGCGGACTTTTTCTTCAGACAAATTAGTTAAAAATTCTAGTTTAATTATTAATTAATAGACGGCGCCAGGGAGGTCGGCTTATACACGGATCAGCTTATACACGAGTATATACGGTAAATATCATAATTAAATTAATCTGCTATAAATTTTAGGTAATTGATTAAATTCATCAGATGCAGTTATATGAAAACATTTTTATTAAAGCTTTTTAACACTTCCTGTTTTTAACAATATTCTTTAATATTCAGACAACTCATGTAACAGAAAAATTTTTTTTACTAATTAAAATGTTTTCTGCCTAACTTTGAGGCCCTCATCAGCGCACAAATTCTTACACAACAAATATTTTAGAACATAATAATAAAGTTGTGTAAGAATTTGTGTACTGACGAGGGCCTCAAAGTTAGGCAGAAAACATTTTTTATTAGTAAAAATTTTTTCCTGTTAGGTGAGCTGTCTAAAGATTAAAGAATTTTTATTAAATTCAATAAAACTAGATTTTTCATATTATTCTGCTATATATATATATATATCTGTAGTAGAATAATATGAAAGGATATAGAAGGATCCTGATTCAACTAGATGGCTAGTTGAATCAAGATCCTTCCAGATGGCAGTATGGCATAGAACTGATTCTATATTTCTACACAGCATGCAACCATGCAATATTAATGTACCAAAGTTTATATTTTTTTAGGTTAAGGTATTATATATTAAATACCAGGATTTAAGATAACATATGCAGGTATTCTTCAGTTTTTGAAGATTATTGGGACCTTAAATCTGTTTATTTGCTGAAAATTTGTACATGAGAAACTCATTTCCTATCAATTTCAATGTAAAAATTTATTTGTTTTTGGAAAGCAAAAAGACATTACTAATTTACCTAATCATGTTAAATCACTCCATAAACAATAATAAAAAATATAATTATAGATATTGTAATACAATAGGTTATAATAGTTGTTATGTATTTGGCCTATTTCTTTCCATTGGTTTTTGAATTTCAGAGCTGCTAACTGCCAAATAATCTTTGAATGTAAGCTTAATATGGAAATAAATATACCAATAATATTGTGTTTTATTTATTAGTTTAAAAATTTTATTATTTCATTAAGTATTATCTTAAATTTCTCTAATTTTCAAAAACTTTATTTTGTTAAATTATTTTGTAAAACCCAATTTATTATGGATTTTGTTATGATAATTATTAAAATAATTAATTAAATCCATAGTTAATTAAGTAAAGAAAATTATTATGTATAATAAATAATTATGCACAATAATTTGCCTATTTAAATACACAAAGGCAATAGATTTTGCATAGTCCAGCAGAATGAGAAAACACTTTCATAATTGAAATTTATATCAAGATAAAAGATATATTAGAAATTTGCATTTCAGACTAATGGGCAATCCTTGTTTTATGAAGTTAAATAGGTTTATATAGTTACAAAACTATTGAAAAATGTAGTAAACAGAATATGAATATATTACCAGTATATACAAAGTGCTGGATTTGTTACTAGATCCTTTAGTGAAAGCAGAAGTAAATTTTGTCATAAAATCAATGATCTACTATACAGAGTAAATAAATTTTATATATTTAATAAGTAAAGAAAATAAAAAAAAAATTAATTAATTTAAATAAATTACAATAGATGACTGATGATGATATAGTTTGTTTTCATAATAAAACAAGCACTTTTTTTAGGCAGAAGTTAGACCTCTTAGGCTTTGACTTAAGTCTTTCTTGATTATTAAATATATATTTTTTAGTGAAATAATTTACTTGCAAAAGTGAAAATTATCTTTACAAAATGAACAAATGGTGTATATTTTTGCAGTTCATTATTTATAGCTCACAAATCATCAAAGCACTAGTTAGCAGTTTAAAATATACACAAAGACTTTTATTAAAAACGCTTTCGGTATTTACAGTATACCATCTTCAGTTAAACTACTCCAAAAAGAACCATTTTAAAAGATTCTAGAACAATTGGTTATCAGTTAATTTTCAAATCAATTAACGTAGCTGAAGAACTTTCTTAGTTATACGACACGTGCTTACTATAAATAAAACTTATACTTAAACGGCTAATTTCTAAATAAAAAATGTTAAAGTATAAAACATAATAAGCCTACAAAATATTTATTACATATTTTATTAATCACATTTTCTCCATTTTTATTGCTCTTCAAAATTTCTATTTTCTCTGCCGTGATTACATTAATTACAGACGTTTTTTATTTCTAAAATTGATCTGTATTCATAAATCTTTCATGAAAATCAAAAATGTTCATGTCAATAATTTTTATTTGTGAGTGGAAGGTTCTTCCTCATTTGACACTTTTTGTTTTTTCATTAAGAAGAATGCTTGTTGTTTACTTGCTAAATGAAAGAGGAAAATTCTTTCATTCAGCAAGCAATTGTCAATAGCAAGTCATTATATCTATAACATTTCATCTTGCTTTTAAACTTCTTTCAAAAGTTGGATCATTTTGTATAAACCAGGGCTAGGGTGTCGACAGTTTTAGGAGGTGTCGGTGTTGGCAATAACTATCTCATTGCTCGTAATTTATTAGTTTTAAATTTAAAAAATGTATTAAATAATTATTTTCTTTTTTGGTGAATAAATAATTTTTTCAGTAATAAATATTGAATAAAAATGTATTCTAAAAAATCATTTGTGCATGTTTACTGTCAGAGCATGTTTACTGGTCTCAGTGTCAGCAAAAAAATGTAAGTGTCAGTGTCAGCACATTTTCCTGCCAACACCCCAGCCCTGGTATAAAGATACACTACAAGACAGCATAGGAGTATCGAAGCAACAAATTTATACAATTTCGGATTTATGTGAATATAATGGTTTGAAAACCGTGCAAAATGAATCAATAAAAATATATAGAATTAAAAAAAAATTACATTATATCGAAACATTGTTAAATGGAGCACTGTTAAGCAAGGTCTTACTGTAATAGGATTTTTTCTCAAAAATTTAAGAAAATGTACATTTATTGAGTAAACATGAGTAGTATATACTTGATCACCCTCGTTATATATTTGTTTACATTTTTTGGATTTGACCTTCCAAGGTCAAATCGAAAATTGATTTCCGCATTGACCTTGGAAGGTCACGTAGAAAAATGATTTCCGCATTGACCTTGAGAAACGAGTGATCACTTTCGTTATACATTTGTTTACATATTTACGAGTTGAGAAACGAGTGATCACTTTCGTTATGCATCATCAATAGATTTTATAATTTTGGATATTTAACATTCAAGTTGAAAAACTTGGTTAAATAATACATTTAAATTAAACAATCAGTATAGAATACTAATAAATAACAATAAAATATTCAATTAATAAAAATATAAAAAATTTACATAATACACCCAGATCCCATTTTGTGTCATTTTAATTTGTTTTTTTTTTCAAATTATGCATTATAATATAATTAAGACAATATTTCACTTTGAGTCATAAAATTCTGAATTTATGTTTTTCCAGGAATCATTTTTCCTTTCGTAACATAGCAGCTCGCACATGGTTTTGTTACTGTTTCCAGGATATTTCTGCATATGTAGTTGTGGTGCCATAATATATAAATACAAACAAAATCCATTTGCTTTCACATTCATTTTTTTTGAACTGATAAAATTGTATTCCTAACATTTTCTGTATGTCTGTTAGTGTAACCAAATACAATACAATTTTGAATACTGAAAATTCTTGCAGAACAATAGTTACATTAAAATAAACACTATATATTCTTTTATAATCACATTGTTTTCTTATTTAATTTATTCAGTTAGATTAGTTTTAGGTAAGCTGCCATATCATATTTAGTGGTTTCCAAACTTTTTGTGTCTGCACCCTCCTTTTTTTCATAAAAACTTGGTATGCCCCTCCTTTTCATAACAGTTTAATTTTATAAATATTTTCTATTTACAATTTAATACTACAAAATAATATACCTATTTTGTATAAATAAAGTTCTTATACATAAAATATATATATATATATATTTATTTATTATAGTGTAATAATTTTTAATATAATTAAACAAATCTTACAAAAAAAAAAAAAAATGAAAAATAGGATACATGTTTAATACAACATAATATTTAATATGATGGGTGGGCTGGTTTATCGGCTCAAATTCTCTCAAGTTGGGGTGTCGAAGATATTGCTAATTGCAATTCTTTTCCAATCACTAAACAAGATTGATATTTTGTCTTTAAAACAACTAGAGCAGAAAGTTTCTGGATATATGTATTTATAATCCTTTTGATGATTCATTTTTTTTCTGACATCAATTTGATTTTATTTTTTGTTTGTCTCAAAAATGACATTTTTGTTAATTCTTGTGTGCCCCTCTTGCAATAGACTAGTGCTCCCCTAGCGAGTGCACCTCACAGTTTGGAAAGCACTGTCATACATGAAATACACTATATCTGCTGGCAGTTACTTTTAGATTCAATCAGAAGCTGCCAACATCCATGAAAGTGTTAATTGAAAGATTAAAGAATGGGCTTTGATACTGAGCTTGAATCCCTCCTGAAAAGGGGGAAGTATAGAACTGGGATTTCAACCTGAATCCTTCAAGATGGTAAGTGATTGCTTTATCATTCTGCCATCTGGCCAACATTTAATTTATTGAATCTATAAATGTAAAGTTACTTGGCTCAGCTTTACATCAACAACATGGCAGCTAATGTAAGAGACATATGCATCATTAAACCGTTTATTCTTTTTCTTTTGGTATCAGCATAGTGCATCATTCAATTACCACTTCCAGTATGAAATAAGAGTACTGTACATACTGCAAATGCCTTTTGATATTTTCTATTTGTTGAACATTAATGTACTGGTTCCCTATTTTCCCATATTTTAAATTAATATTTTTATATTTAAAAATATTAAAAATAATACTTTTTTTGGACTCTTTGGTTCTTCTTTTGGCATTGCACCAAGTGACTGAGCTCGTCTTTTTGCAGAAGGTGTTAAAATTGGTACTGTATCTACTGATGCTTCAAATACATCATCATCATCTCCATCTTCAGCATCTGTATTGATTAAAAAATAATAAATTAAAAAGATAATTAACAGCACAATTAAACAAAATTATTACTATTGGGTTGTTTGGAAAGTAATTTTTTTTTTTTCCACCAGTGACATTAGTTGTATTTTTACTCACCAATTTTATTCTAAGCCATATTGTCATTATAAATTTTGACAGCTGACATATCAAGATATATTTATAAAAAAATTTTTTTTTGGATTCTGTGCAGTTGTTTTTTTTTTTGGTGTCTTATCAAAAATGGAAAATAAAATGGAGATCAGCTGTTTTGAAATATTTCGTTTTTATTTATTTATTAAATTTTTATTAAAATTTTTATTAAATATTTATAAAATCGTTTTTATTTAGGTTAATCTCAGATTAAAAGATATTTCGTTTTATTTTTTATTAAATTTTTATGAAAATTTTTATTAAATATTTATAAAATCGTTTTTATTTAGGTTAATCTCAGATTAAAAGACATTAGTTTATGAGACATTAAAACTTACATTGTAGAAAGTTAGTTAACATTAATTTAATAATGCCAAATCATCTAATATCTACTCCTCTTGTGTTGCAATAATGACACACGTTAGTGGATCTCAATTCTACGAGGTCCCATGCCTTACCTACAACATCCCTCCTTGCAAAATGTAAGTAATCTATTCTTCTACAAGCAAGGATTCTAGGAAAAATCATTTTTATATCCAAACTAGATACTGTTTTGAGTTAAATGGCATTCTTTTGTCCTAAAAGAGGTATGTAATAAATGTTCTATATTAAATCCGCTTATTATTTATAATATTTATTTCGTCCTAAAAGAGGTATGTAATAAATGTTCTATATTAAATCCACTTATTATTTATAATATTTTATTTCTAGTTTTAGATTTCTCTACATTAATAACAGGTACCATTATCTGATGACTTTTATATTTGAGTAACTTGGAACATGATTATAAAAACAGGCCGGATTTATGTATCATGAATATTTCATAATTAAAAGAATTAAATGAATTATTTTTATTAGAGTAATTATCAGAATCATGAATATTCACGTATGTCAGGGAAAAATCTTTTTTTTTTTCTTTTAATTTGTCATTTTACAGGGATTTTATCTTAGCTTGCTTGCTTCTCAGTTAATGGTTGTTCATCAGAATTTCTAAATTGGAACAAATGACACTTAATTACTACCACAGAGTAGCTACACCTTCCTTTAATCTCATTCCTTTTCTATTGTTTTCGAGAGTTTTGTCAATGAGCAAAAATCAAATTTAATTAAATAAAAATTACTCGAGTTTTAATAATTAAATCTGATTTTTAATATTAAATTTCTTTACAAGACTTTTATCTATACGTAATATATACGTATATATTATATTTGTTTTAAGTTTTGGAGTATTACGTGATTTCTGGTAATAATTTTCTTCCTATTAAGCGAAATTTATTGCCAAAAATCACGTAAAGTCCTTCACATTTTGCTAGGAATTCATTTTTGTTTTTTTTTTTTTTTTTTTCATTTTCTCTTTGCCATGTTAGTTAAAAGAATAAAAGTTTTGACACATTTAATTCCAATTTATTTTCGACAGATTATCAATTTTTGTTTCGCTTCTTTAGTAATAATGTAATTTTGAATAAAAAAAAAAAAAATTTTTTTTTTCCTTCTTCCTTTTCGATTTTAAAGAGAAATTCTTTAAACATCATAATTAAAACAAATATTTCATTTAATAATTGACACCTTTATTAAAATTTCAATTTCGGTTTAATGAATGGTTTTCACTTTCACATTTATTGTCAGAAAAAAAAAAAAAATAAATAAATAAATAAATTCAGTTTCATAAATACTTCAGTTTCATTAAGTTAAAATCGTTCGATTTCGAATGATTAAAATGTAGTTTCAATTTCAGTTTAATGACGATTTTAATTTTATTTTCTGTGATTAAAATGAGTTTCAATTTCATTTTAATATAAACTTTTCAATTTCAACCGTTTTTTAAAACTGTTTCGATTTCTGTGATTAAAATTGGTTTCAATTTCAGCATTTAATCGATCACATTTTAATTTTAATTTAATCGATTTAAATGCTTTCGGTATCGTCTAACGAATAAAAATCGATTTATTTTTGACGATGACAGTAGCAGCTTTTGCAAAAATTTCAATTAAAATAAAACGTTTCGATTTATAATTTGATATGTTAAATTCATTAAAATATAGAAAACATTTTTCTTGCAATCTGCTTACATTTCTGATCTCAGATTTCGATCGATAAATGAAAGTAATCATTATCATCATACTATTTTTAAAATACAAAGAAATATTTAATGATTCTTTAATTACAATTAATTGTTCGGTAATATGATATAAAATGAAAACTTATTTAAAAATTTTAATTAATATTAAGTCATACGAAGTTTATTAAGTTTCATAAGCGATTTTCTTTGTTGTTTACTTGAAATAAAATTAAAACAAAAATAAATTTAAATATTTAGATCGTTCATTTTTTAACTGAGAAAATATGTTTTTAAAAATATAGATTAAAAGTGAATTTCGTGAATAAATGTAAGATATGTGACTTTAAATTCATATATTGTTTCTCAAACATAAAAATACTGTTCTTTTATCTCTTAAATGTAAAATCTACTATCTAGAGAAAAATAAGAAGTGCTACAGCAGTGGGAACAGCAAATCCCCGAAGAAAAAAAAAAAGAAATACAAGAAGGAACTTATGTCTTTTCTACGCTCCATACTATTGAGACTCTCAACAAAACAAGAGATAACCTTAGTAACATACTAAGAGAAAAAGGTGCCTCTGGTATCTAACTGTTGTCTATAGTTGTTCCTGACAGATAATTCTATTCTGGAATTTCCATTAAGAAGAAGTCAGAATTTACTACTTTTTTTTTTCCTTCCTCCATTTTTTTTTTCTTAGTATAAAGTATGAAGCAAAATTGGTGAATTTTCGCTTGTCGAAATAACAATATGAACAAGGATCATCTGGTTAATGAATTATTACATTTTTCTTATTATAAAAAAGGAGAGAGAAAAAAAAAAAGATTTATGGAGGTGGTGAAGCAGCAGCACATAACCGATCATAACAATTGCTTTTTGTCTTGAAACATAAATTACACAGGAAGAATTCGACAATCCATCTATTTGTAGCCAGTATGGGGAAAATATTGTACCTGTCAAAGCAAGAACCATTGGATTTGAAAGCATTCCGAACTTTGCTTGGATGAAAACAATAGCAGAAAAATCGATTGTAGAAGTTCTTTCAAGTGCATCTATGTACGAAGAGTACTCAAAGCAATGATACTTCAAACTGTAGCAAATTATCTGCTACACTTGAACCGATAACGAACATCCGGTGCAAAGTAATTGTTTACAGTTGAATGGAGGTCCTAATTGAGTAACACACTAAATCCAATGTTGGGGAGATTTTTCTATTTTTCATTTTTTAACTGCTTAATTTGTTTTTTTCTCTTTTATTTAATTCACCCTTCGCGATCTTTAACGGCTTTAAATGCGATCTCTTCCTACTAGCAAAACTTTTAGACTCTGCAACGTACAAATTAACTCATTTGTGAACTTTTCGAACGATTTTTCGGATCAAATATACTGTTCTCCAACAACCATATACGTTCATGCAATCGGAAATACAGCAATTATGATTATTATTTACACAATTTCATTTTTTTTTTTTGGTCATCCTGCTTTTTTTTAAGGTAGAAAACATATCGATCTTTGGTAACCATTACTTTGTTATTCCGTAGGGATCGGATCAGAAGATAATCTTGTACAACACTAAAGTAATAATTGAAAAAAATCGATACATTTTCTATAAAAATAAACCACAATATTTAACTTCCAAAAATCATTTTGTTAACATCATTACAGTTATTTTTTCCTATACTAAATTATTATTTTTTTTACTAAAATAAAAATTAAAAAAAAAATGTAAAAGCTGTTTCCTCCTTTGCTTCCTTTCGAATTGCCGATTTTAATTAGGGAAATTTATCAGGAATCTAAAAATAATCTAACGAGGATTGTTGTAATCCATTATGAAGCAAATTAATGGAAAAAAAAAGGAAGCTCAAGAGAGCGAATGAAATAAAAATAAGTAGAAAAAAAAAAAAAATTTCACTTGCTTTCACTTTTCTAAGATTAAAACAACGTATTGATGCATATGAACATATATGCATATACGGTATATAATAAAGAATGAAGATAATGACCTTTTAACGAATTTAGATAATGTACACCAGAGGATAGATTTTAATCTTCGCAACTTGTTTAAGTTTAATTTATTTTAATTAAAATAACTATTGGATAAATGAGTTTTATACTCCTTTAAGGTCATCATATACTTTCAATGATCTTTCTTGGTTGTTGTAGATGAAAAGTTTATTAAGGATTTACTTTTAGAAACTGTTCCCAATGGAACGACACAATTTCGATATTACCCAAAGGCACGCCGTTTATTATGTTCGAAAAATTGATGAATTATTAATAACCAATACGCTTCAGTAAATTTAGTAATGACGTAATAATGATTATGGTACTGGTATGTAAATTATTACTCTATTTTTTTTTCTTTTTGATTAATTACGTCCAGAATTTTGTAAATTTATGATGATGTTGCGGAAAATTTGTACGAGATACTTAACTTTTGTGTTTTGAAATTGTTATTATTATTTTTTTTAAAACACTCTCCGGTATTAAAAAAAAAATAATAATAATAAAGAATTTTTTTTTTTTGTTTTAGAGCATGAAAGTTTCTCTAAGACCGATTAACTGTTCGAGTTTTGTTATCATAATTAACTCGACAAATGGCGAAAATTAATGGTTTTAATGTCGCGAAAATGTTTTGTGATGAGTTTGACGTATGGAAGAAAAAGTTGACTATAATAATTGTTCTGGAAAACCAATTAATGTTTCTTTATTTTTGTAACCTCCACAGTAGCCATGGATGTGAAAGGAGAGTTTCTTGTTTATTTTCAACATCATGCTCCACTATATATATAATAAACTCTGGAATATCGATTTTTTTTATTGTTTCTTTATACGAGAATAATAATTTTAAGAAAAACACACGTATATATATTAAACTTTCTTTGAGAATACAGAAAAGGGATATAGATTAAGAATATAAAAAATTAATGTAGAATATATATAAATGTAGAATGTAGAGGCGTGTGTACTTAATAAATTTCTGTTTTTTTAAGCAAATAAATAAAAAATTCCTTGTTTTAATACTTTTATCCAATAAAAAAATTGGTTATCTTGAAAATTTCTTGATTTTTCGAACCGTGAGACATCTAATCATGTTTATGTAACGATTTTCGTTATTACTGCCAGACATTTTGACGGACTTACAAAAAGAGAAAAAAAAAATTAATTTATCTTTCTCTTAACAATTTTAAAAGTAATAAAATACTTAAAGATATGCGAATAATCTAAAATTGCATTTTTATTTAAATAATATAAAATTTTTATTAAAATTTATTTATTTTAAAAAAATTTTTATTATATTTTTATTTTTTTTTAGTAAAAATTAATTCATAACTATATTAACATTTTGTTTTTCTTCCTTTTCTGAAATTAAATTAAATATATTTAATTTAAATTCGAGAGAAAATAAAATTATTTCCGATGATATAAAACTTCAAGAAAATTTTAAACAAGTTTTTGATTAAATTATTTTATGATAAATTTAATTATTATTGTTAGATTTTTACAAAAAAAGTAGCTCTCTAAAAAAATTACAGTTGCGTCAAAGAAGTAAAAAAATTGCATTAATATATAAATGCGTATATATGTATATATGTATGTATATACAAAATTATTTTTTGAATTTAAAATATTCACAGAAAAGCAGCTAAGGAGAATTTAAATAACTTAATTTACCGAGTGGTTGTTGATAAAGAATAAAGAATTAATAGCAATCTGCTTCGAATAAAGAAAAATAAAAATAAATTCAGGGGAAAAGAAAAAAGAAGTTTGGATAAAGTAAAACAGAAAAAAAGTAAAAAAAAAAATTTCAAACAAAATCTAAAGTAATTTTAATTATCGTCTAAGAATAGAAAGAAAGAAAAAGATCAAGACAAAGGCATTGTTCAAAATACAACTTTTACTCGAGAGTTGGTGTTGATGCACGCAACAATAATTTTGTCTTGGAGTGAAGTAATGCCAAGTAAAACAGTGGCAATGATTAAGGGTAAATTTAAAATTCGAATGAACTGCTTACTTTGCATAAAGAGTAAGTTTCTAATTTCAGAGACTGGCACTTTTTTGGTCTTTCTCTCTCTGTGTGTGTTTTTTCCCCCCTCTTCTCTATCTTGAAAGGCAAAAGGTTATTCTAGAGGTGAATTCCTTAGCGATCTGCGCTAGATCACTGATTTACTTGTAAGAACGTGTTGCTGAAAAAAAAAACAAGACATTTCTATTAAAAAAAAGTGCAATTCAGTTGTATTTATTTAATTTAAATAAGATTTTTTTTTTCCGTCTGAGAATTTAATTTTTTATCTTATTAATTGAAACTTTTAAAACAATTACGTATATTTAGTGAGGTTAGGAATTAATTTTTTTTTTCTGCTTATTTTCTGTTTAAAATAAGAGAGATGAAAAAGAAAATTGTTAATGATACTTTCTATGCGGCTATTTTTTAAGTGAAAGCTATAGCAAGACACATAAAAGATTAAAAATATATATATATATATATTTAAATACCCAATACATTTAAAATATTAGAAAATTAAAATTATTTTAATTATTTTAAAATTACCTGTGGTGTAGTGACATCACTCATAAGTTTTAAAAGGAATGCTTTAGCTTGTTCCCTTACCTTAAAAATAAATTATTTATGTAAATAAAAATAATGACAAATTTATCATATTTATCATTTCATGATATAAATTTATATAGAATAGAATTTATAATTAACGAGTAATTTCAATTATAAAATTACTTATTTAATTATATAAACTTATACAGTATATCTAGTATAAACTTAGGTAAAAATAACTTGTACAAAATTCAGCTTCTACAGCACTTTTGATAAGAATGTTTAAAATAATATAAAATATTGAATATATTTAAAATATTTTTAAATACATCTATAAAACATTAAAGTTGTTATAACAACTGTTATAATAATTTATTAACAGTTTATTATTAATAAAGAATGCAAATGTTAATGTAGCAGATATTAGATTGAACAATAAAAAGATTAAATTAGAATTAAAGAATAAATTTAAACTACAGATTATTAAAACATTGTTTTTAAGCAAAAGAAAAAATGAAAGAAAAAAAAAACAAATTATTTTTAAAAGCTTATTTAAAAATAATTTGTTTAATAATAATAATAATAATAATAATAATAGACATCACTCTCATAGACAAGCAAAACAAAGTTACCTACATTATAGACATCTCAATACTTGACACACACAACATCCAGGATGCATTCACCCAGAAAATTAGCAAATACACAGAACTCTCTCAAGAAATTAAGCGTCTCTGGGGAATGCAAAAGGTAGTTATAGTACCCATCATTCTCTCCTCCACAGGAGTAATCCCTCAAACATTACACAAAAGCCTCAAAACACTAGATCTACATCCAAAGACATACATAACACTACAAAAAGCATCTCTACTCAATACATGCAACATAGTAAGAAAGTTTCTCAACACTGACACAGA
>AYEL01079164.1:0-20421 GCA_000484575.1 Olivierus martensii
ACAATCTTTTTTTTTACCATTAAAAATATTAAGTGCTCCGAGTTATTTTTTAAATCTGTAAAAGTGCAAATAAATATCGAATTATAAATTAAAACTTTCTGAGAATTTTCTCATTTTTACAACTGCGAAAAAAAAGCAAATGCAGAAAATAAAGAAAGCGCAAAAAAAAAATAAGAAAATATCGGTTGTTATAAAATACCATTTTATTTTTTCACATAGGATGTCTTAAGATATTGAGAATCAATTGTTGTTTTTATGAAAGTAGCATTGAACATATTTATCTCTGCTTCGGATATTATGGTATTACTATTGAACGTCTTGAAACACGCAAGTTGAACATTTATCACAACGGTTCCACTCGTGATGGCTCTAGATATTGATTTAACTTGGAACCATTTATAACGTTCAGGTGTAGCTTTTTTTTTTTTTTTTTTTAACCCAGTAAATGGTGTTATGTAAACAAAACATGAATTTTCTAGCAATAAATATACTCTTTATATATATATCTATATATATTTTATAGTATTACATCAATACGTTTTTGATTAATATTGTGCTATAAACGATAATACAATAAAAAATTATTTTTTATCGTCTTTAATATTTTATAATAATTTATTATACATTTTTATCGTAAAATTTTATATATATTATTTCATCTTATTAAAAGAATTAAAGAATAATTTCATCGAAACAATTTTAAAGACAAAATTAATACAAATTTCAACGATTGTTTTGATGATGTAAGTAATTAACTTGTGTTGTATATTGTTTTAGAACAATATACAACACAAGCGGATAATTGAATATTTCTTAACCAACAATATACAACACAAAATTGTATATTTTTGATTTTTTGGTTATTTTTGTTTGGTTAATATATAATATACATCTTTTGTGTGACTTGTGTTGTATATTGTTTTAGAACAATATACAACACAAGTGGATAATTGAATATTTCTTAACCAACAATATACAACACAAAATTTTATATTTTTGATTTTTTGGTTATTTTTGTTTGGTTAATATATAATATACATCTTTTGTGTTGTATATTATTTAAGAAATATACAATATATAACTTGTGTTGTCTATTTAAGAAATATACATTATACAACTTGTGTTGTCTATTGTTTAAGAATATGTGTATATTGTATATTTCTTAAACAACACAAGTTGTATAGTTTTTAAGAACAATATACAGCCTATATATATTTGTAGTAAAGATGTGATATAAAGTATAAAATAATATAAAAAATAATTAAAAATGTATAAAAATAAATTATGTTGATGAAGAATGACGCATTAACTGCTTCTTTTTGTTTGTTTTTTCGTCATTGTTTCTTTCTTTAA
Source organism: Olivierus martensii (assembly GCA_000484575.1). NCBI lineage: Eukaryota > Metazoa > Arthropoda > Arachnida > Scorpiones > Buthidae > Olivierus > Olivierus martensii. The sequence continues at coordinate 1,354 of AYEL01079164.1, forward strand.
TATAATGTTTCTTCAGGTTTCATTGTTTTTTGGGAATCGATAGATTTGGAAAGTTGAAGAAACACTTGATAAGGACTAAGAAGAACAATGTAGAGTCCCATGACTTGTTCTGACGGGAGTGAAGCTGATAATTAACGATGTATCCATCAGAACATAGTGGAAACAGTAAATGATGGAAATCTCAGAGAGTAGAGATGGGGAATTCAATGTGTATGAGGAGAGAACAAAGACTGATGAAGTCCAAGACGAATAACACTGGATTATTGCATTCATTTGTTATTCTGCCTTTTCTAAATCCAACAAAATTTATTTTGCAAGGTCGTTACATATTTTACTTAAAAATATGCAAAACTTAAAGAGCTTAAATAATGGAGATGAAACTTTTAAACTCTTTCCTTTTTTTTATTTTTTTTAATTTAATTCTCGAAACAAGATTAATGCTTATACATTTTCCTATTTTATGTACCGAAATTTATTTTGCAAGGTCGTTACATATTTTTCTTAAAAATATGCAAAACTTAAAGAGCTTAAATAATGAAGATGAAACTTTTAAACTCTTTCCTTTTTTTTATTTTTTTAATTTAATTCTCGAAACAAGATTAATGCTTATACATTTTCCTATTTTATGTACATTACAGATTTAACTGTTAATTAATTCTTGAATTTTAAATATTATGCTGGATAGTCGAGATTAATTCTAACATTATAATTGATTCCAAAATTATTCATAATGGATTAATAAACTTCAAAATTACAATAGTTAGTAATTAATTTCAAAACTTGGAATATTTATGCCTGTGTTATGAAATGAAACCAAAATTACAACTTGGTTAATTAAAATGTATTCAAAATTATGAATGTATAAAAGGAGATAAATTTTAATCAAGGATAAAGTTTTAATACATTTTTATTAATTTTTAAAACTGAATGATTTTGTAGTAAAAAACAATTTTTTATTTTATTATTATTATAATAAAGTTAATGTATGTATTAAAATATTTCGCATTACTTTTTTTTGGATAAAATCGAAACACTTCGTGAGATAATTCTGTCCAAAATAATGCATTATTCTGCTACCTGACAAGATATATTGCTCGGCAGGAGAGTCTGAACTTGTTGTATTATTAACTAACCCCCTGCAATGCAAAGGTCATCTCGAGTTGTTTCTGTCCAAAATATATATGGGAAGAGGCTGTCTTTTTCACCCAACCTTTGCATTGTTTTCTGCCTGCGACAACAAAGAGGTTTGGTCAGAACACACTACCACATCATACTGAATGCTTTTCTTCCCCCCACTTGACGTTGCCTTTGCCTTCTCCATCCGTTTTTTTGCTCCTCTGATGTTTTGGATATGGCCGACTACCCTTTGTATTTCCACCGCTTTATCAAAGACTAATGCTCTTAAGATGGAGAATAAGAAATATTGGCAGAGTCTTGATGAATTATACCAAAATAAAATTCTACAAAACTTCTTATTCTCCTTCTCAAAGTAACTTTTATAAAGCTTTTTTTTTCCCCCTCTAGTGGAATCTTTTCAAATTTCTTATTTATTTAAAAAATTTTTAATGTATTAGTATACGTTTCCATTAGTAAGAAATATATTGTTATACTTTGCTTTATAATTTATTATTTTATTTTTTAAATCTTTCATGAAGTTTAATATAAATATTTATTATTTTTTATTGAGATTTTATATGAAGTTTCAAAAGGTCGGTTTCTTCATGAAATTTTAAAGAAATTAATTGAAGAGATAAGCTTCACAAAAACTACTTAATATTTTACTATATTTTACTGAAGACAGACAAAGATATTTTTCTTTTAAATCAGTTGACAAAATAAATTTGATTGATTAAATAAAATTAATTTTGTGGTAAAGTTTCTTAGAGAGAGAAGAAGAAAAAAAAATGTATCACGGGATAAAAAGCAATCAGTGAAGAATCAAAGAAGTTCCATCAGATAAGAATGGCGGCAGAAGCCCAAATGGTGAATTTTTAACCACTGGGGTGCCGTGTAGATGTCTTCAGTATCAAGCTAAGTGGAAACAGTTTGTTGTAATGTCACGTCTGGGAGTTAAATAATTGTTTCTATTTTAGCCATAAGAAATTCTATTCTACGATATACACCTATGGATAAGTTAGTTGTTAACTGTACCATCTGGAGAATAAAGAAGGATTTCCACTCCTGTAACTACTCTTGAGACAGATTTTCAAAGTTGTTACTTAATTTCTTTCAGAAAAGTCCGAAAACGTCTGGAGAAATTTATTTACCTTTTTTTTTACGACTATAAACAGGAAAAAAGTCGTTTCGAATACTTTAAAGTTATTTTAAAATCCATTGTGATAATTAAAGATTTCATTAGTTTTCTTAACCGAAATTGTTCGAAAAAAAGAATATTTTTTTATTATTTTGATGAAAAAATAATAATAATTTTTTTTGTTAGGTAATTTAAAAAATTATATAGTTTAAGTAGAATTAATGACACATAAATCAGTGACAAGAGATGAAAGATGCTTCAGGTGTTTTGTGGATTGTGCATTATCCACATTTGAAGTGACAGAAGACTGACAAAGAAAAAGTGTCTGCAGGAGGAAAGTGGAAAGGAAAAAGTTGTCATTAAAGAGATAAGAAAAGGAAGAAAAAAAAAAAAACAATAACATTTCCCCTCCTATCTCATCCAGTAGAAGGTTCACAGATCATTAGGCTCAGTTTTAGACTAATGGAACTGTGAGTGGCCATCTCACCTAGATCACTTGACAGTTTCGGTAGGAATGTGTGACATTTTGACACTGAAATCGTCAAGGAGACCTTTTTATCTGCTCTTTTGTCTTATCTGTTCATTGGGGATTTAGTAGAGAAAAAAAAATTTTTATTGATGAGTAAAAACCGGCGATATTTTTACATGATAAAACTTTTATTGGCATTAAGAAGTCACTCGAGTGGACAAAATTTTGAGTATTTCCGAAATAAAAACAATTGAATTTGAATTTTTTTATTTGTTCGCTTTTCATTTAATTCTCTTTCCACTAAATTTTTCTAAAAAATAAAAGAGTCGTTCCAAAAAATACCATTAATAAACGTTAACTAGAGCGAAATTGACTTTTTGTTCCTCAATTTGTTTTACCAAATTTAAAGATTTTTTTTTTTTTTTTATAATTCAAATTCAGTAGATCGACGCGTGGTTTTTGTGTATGCAAATTTATGAATAAATAAATTCGATAGAAAAAAATAAATAAATAAAATGGAAAATGCGTAAGAAAAAAAATGAAAGACTTTCTTTGACAAATAGACTAGAGAAGAATAACTATAGATTAATACAAAGTTGGTTGAATGGGAATAGTAATTGAAAAATGGGATGTCTATGATTTGATAAAATCATTTATCATGTTTCAAAATTAAATCTCGGATGCCAACTCAAATCTCATGAATTTTGGACAAAGTTTCGAGATTTTGAAAGTTTTTCCTGGAGTAAAACTTAATTTTGATGTATAAAACACTCAAACACATATATAGATATTCGTAATTTCATCAACAATAATAGCATTTTAGCCTTTTTTTAAGCTTAAAAAAATAAATTTTAAATATATATATATACCTATCCACTATATATAATATCAGAGGAAAATTATCGTAATTTTTTAAAATTAGAAACAATAACTACTGCACATATTAAATTTTTCATTCACTAGTAAGAGCATAAGCCATAAAACAAATTCTACATTATAAGCAAAGTTAAAGAATAATAGAAAATTTACATTTTAAAAGTTTGAACATTAATAAAATTCAAATTTTCAATTATTTAGGTCTTAGTAAGTTTTCAGCTTAGGAAGTTAAGATTTCATTTCGATGTTTAAGCTTGCGTTATGAGTTTTTTTGCAGAAGTTTTATGAATTATGCATATTTCTCTTGCCCATGAAATATTTTCGCTCATCTGAACTGTAAGCTCACTATGTATAATTTCTAGTTTATGTTACCAATAAAAGAAGAGAGAATTTTTATTTTTTTCATTCAAAAAGAAATATGCAAATGGATTATCTATTAAAAATATGCGACAGGTAATAAAACTGTCTTAAGTAACAACTGTCCAATACAATACAATATATCGACTCAGTATATTGTGAAATGTTTGCAATATTAACTCTAGTAAAAAAAAAATAATATTTAATTAAATTAAAGCCAGAAATATTGACAAAAATTGTTTCTCTTAGTACAATATATCGATTCAGTATATTGTGAAATGTTTGCAATATTAACTCTAGTAAAAAAAAATAATATTTAATTAAATTAAAGCCAGAAATATTGACAAAAATTGTTTCTCTTCCAATAAGTATTTAAAATTTTTAATTAAAAAAATAATTAAAAAGCACGAAAAAGTAAAATATAAGAAATCCTGAATTGTTAGAAAAATTTGTGGTATTTTGACAAGAAACAGATTTTGACCAATTTTTCACAATATTAAGAAAGTTTATGAAAACTAAAAGTAATTATTACGCAAATTAATATTTTCAACTAAATTTATCAATAATAATTTGAATATATCTAATTAAAAATACGAAAATTGCACACTCTTATTAAACGACATGAACAAACTATAAATTTTAATTTTGAAGTTGAGTATGCAATAAATTAATTAAAATTAATGCCGTAAATTATTATTATTATTATTGATTTAATACCTCGAATAATTATATTATTATTCTAATTTCTAAATATTTACTTAAATTGCAACTTCATAATAAAACAATATATTTTATTGAAAAGCTCATACTTCAAGAGAGAACATTTTTCTATCGACTTTTTAATATTACTGTGGTTTCATATCAAAATGATGAATTTGTGATAAATGATAAGAATACGAAAAAAGAAAAAGTGGAAAAGCAAATTTTATATAAACTTATTTTTAAATAAAAAATTTCAGATAAACAATGTTAAAAGTTTTTCTTATATTTATGTTGATAAAAATTCCGTATAAATAATATAATAATCTAAAAATACAGTGACATTTTTTGAAGATAACCTATCGCTCACATTTTGTTTTCTTATTTATATTTGTACTTTAATAATATTAAGTATTCATAATGTAAAAAAAGTTTATTTGAAAATGGACCTATATAAAAGTCTATTCTTGGAAATTGTTAAAATAATTTTAATTTTAGAAAATCTAAGAATATTTTGAATTTAATCGGAATAAATAATAGTTCAGTATCATTAAAATCAAGTAATTCTCCAAGAAAGAGAATCAATCTTGGTGAGTTCGCATTCAAATTCGAATTATTCATGATAAATTCCTTCCTTTAGAATCCTTCTTGTAAATTTAAATGCGAATAATCATTACAATTGAACTAACTGATTATTTTTCTTAATATAGAGACATTAAAGAAATAATTTGGATAAAAAAAAGGGACAAAGAAAATTTTCACAATCAAATAGATTGCTAAAATCTATAAAATCGAAATTTTAGTTACCATGATTTTTCAAGAATAGCATTTTTGTATCACATTTGTTAAGGCTACTTTTTTGGTTAATAGTTATCATGATTATCGATGCAATAAACGAATAATTTGCGAATTAAATATATTTTGACATTCTTTAATTGAGAACATATTGGTAAAAATTTCTTATACGGAAAGACAATTCAATTATTCACTAAAATTCCATTAATAATTGCTATAGAAGCCACTTATTAAATTATTATCATACAGACATTTTACATTTTGAGCGTAATTTAGTTGTTTAATCTGATGCGCTTCTAATAATTTATTCTCTATTTGCTCCCAAAATAGTTGTTAGAATATAATGAAAGTTTCATCCTATGAGAATCAACTTTTTGAATATGCAAATTATTAAAGTAAATTATAGTCAGGATTGGTGGTTTTATCTATACAGTAATAATTATTATGGTATCTTTTAAAATCTGAATTTAACACTTAATACAAAATTATTTAACAATGATTGATAAGAATCTATCATGAAGAGTATGAAACATTTCTGAAAAGATGTGCAACTAATGAATTTTTTAAAAACATATTTCAGCAATTATTGATAAAATACGAAGAATTATAGTCATTACTTTTAATATGGCTAACTAGAATGCTCAGAAGAAGTTTTATTTATAATTCTGATTGTACATTTATATAATTTATCAGTAGAAATACGATAGAATTATATTTTTTTTTCTGAACATCCTTTATCCATCCATATATAAACAAAGATTCCTCTCATCGTTAATCTCTTGTAAAATTTGATGAACACTGCGAGAATTCATACTATTGAACTATTTTCAAGTGAATTGAATTAGAACATTATATTGTGTTAGATCAATATCAGAAAAATTAAAATATATTTATGTCGAATGTGTTTTCAATATTCCGGAAAGTCTATACTATATTTCTACGTTTTAATGACCTTCTCAAAACATTTCTTATTAATAATTTCCCTTCATTTAAAGTCATTTATGTGCCAGAAGAAAGTAAAGAGCAAGTAAAACTGCCTTATTGACAAGCATTTGAAAGTTAATCTTCTCTTGTAGTAATATCTGTTTCATTTATTTATAAGTACGATTATAATCAATGTAACCATATAAAATATGATGCAAATTATTAGTTTTGCATATTTCAAGTACATAAATCAATAACTCTTACCATATTCAAAATTATTGTGGAAATTAAAAATTTTTAATCATTTTAGAATTGACACTATAAGCTTACATAGTAAAATAATCTTGTATTTATCAAAACTCTTTTTCTATTTATTTTAATTTTTTAGTGTATATATATATATATATATATCAATAAATTTAAATATATATGGATATATATTATATCTTTATGATAAAAGTATAAATATTGTAATACTACTGTATATGTATCTTTATATAATATTTTAATTTAGGTTTTATTATGTTAAATGCAAATATACAGGTTTATTTTCGTGAATGATTTATGAATACAAATCAATATTAGCAATAAAAGATGTATATAATTAATGTTATACAATAATAACCACACATGTTACAATATAAAATAAAAAATGGTACGTACATTTGAGGGAGATTCAAATGAAAACCTTAAAAGTGCCATAGAATTGCGAAAAGTTGTACGATTTATTGACAAATTGACAAAAATTTATGATGATGTATATATTTAACTGTAGATATAGTAACCTTTCTTTTCTGAATATATGATATTTTTAGTGTATTTTTCCCTAAATAATTATTGTAGCAAGTGTACAAGTGGTGTAGAAAGTTCAAAAGCATCCGTAGTGACGGACAAGAACATTGCATTAGTGGAAAAGCTTGTGAAGGACAACAGGCGTATATCTTAAGATTCACAAAGTGATCAGTTGGTGGCAGAGTAATGCTGCAATGCCGGAGAAGGCAGCAGCGTCCACAACAAGATGGCTGCTCCGCTATCCTCATGCCAGCGCTAGAACAGCGATCTGTAATGCATTTTTTGAGTAGTAAAAGTGTGAAACCAATAGAAATTCATTGCAGAATGACAGCGCAGTATGGTGATTCGTGTGTGTCACTGTAGCAAGTGTACAAGTGGTGTAGAAAGTTCAAAAGCATCCGTAGTGACGGACAAGAACATTGCATTAGTGGAAAAGCTTGTGAAGGACAACAGGCGTATAACTGTACAGGATATAGCCTCAATGTTGGAGATTAGTGTTGGTTCAGCACACAATATTGTCCACAATGTACTGCAATTCAATAAAGTGTGTGCAAGATGGGTGCCTTGTCAGTTGATTGCCGAATTGAAAGATCGTCGCGTTGATGCCTGTGAAGAACTTTTGTGTCTATTCCATGATGAAGGTGATGCATTTCTGGGAAAAATTCATGTGTTCGGTGCACTCAAAGAAGCAATGGGAGGCAAGCATTTCCGAAGTGATGAAGAGGTGAAAAACCGCGGTGCACGACTGGCTACAGACACGACCAAAAGATTTCTTTCAACATGGTATCTATGCACTTCCAATGCATTGGAAAACTTGTATTTAACGTCAGGGAGACTATGTAGAAAAATGATAGGCATAAGTTATTTCTAATTGTTACAATAAAAAAATTATTGCACTTTTAAGGTTTTCATTTGAATCCCCCTTGTATTATTAACTGTCCGTTTTGTATTAATGTTGTGTATTAATTATAGTACAGTATATGCTTGTATTTTATTTCTTTTAATATTGGTTTGTTCAATGACTTGCTATCGGATCCACTCTTTTTGTAATACAGGTAGGCCTCGATTAGCGTGAATTTGAATATGCGATATTCGATTAGTGTGGCTTATAAAAATGATACCATTTTTCAGTTAGTGCGAGCAAATATTCGATTAATGCGAATTGTAAGCATGAACTAGTCTTACTAACAAAGCTCCGCCTCCTTTTATGATGTCCATTAACAAATAGTCTTATTAACAAAGATCCATCTCCTTTTATGATGTCAATTAACAAATGTCTTACTAACAAATGTCCGTCCCCTTTTATGATGTCAATTAACAAACAGTTACTGCGAGCAAATATTCGATTAATGCGAGTTGTAAGCATAGACCAGTCTTTACGAGCAAATATTCGATTAATGCGAGTTGTAAGCATAGACCAGTCTTAGTAATAAGTGTCCGTCCCTTTAATGATGTCAATTAACAAATTAATGTTAATTTTCGGTTAGTAAAACCGAACGAGGAGCTTTTTATGATGTCAATGAACAAATTACCGTTAATTTTCGGTTAGTAAAACCGTGAGTTGTAAGCATAGACCAGTCTTACTAACAAAGCTCCGCTTCCTTTTAAGTTGTAAGCATAGACCAGTCTTACTAACAAATGTCCATCCCCTTTTACGATGTCAATTAACAAATTAATGTTAATTTTCGGTTAGTAAAACCGGACAAGGTTAATTAACAAATTAATGTTAATTTTCGGTTAGTAAAACTGGACGAAGAGCAGTCCAAGAACAATATAGATCAGTCTTACTAACAAATGTCCATCCCCTTTTATGATGTCAATTAACAAACATTCTTACTAACAAAGCTCTGCCTCCTTTTATGATGTCAATTAACAAATTGTTGTTAATTTTTGGTTAGTAAAACAGAACAAGGAGCAGTCCAAGAACAGACACTTGGCTTTAAGGGGTAAAACACCAGAAAGATGGGCTTTTTGCCATTAGCTATTTAATATTACTATTATTCAGCTTTGTTATCATATACATACAGTATAGTAAAGAAATTTCTCTTTTAAAAAGTATTGAAATGGATAAAAGGAGGAACACTTTTGATGATAAAACAGGAAACAAAAAAAAGTAGTTAGTGACTATGCTAGAGCAAAAAATAGATGTGATTGATTGACATAAAAGTGGCGCTCAACTTCTGCTTTCGATTTGCTCTTTTGGTTTCGATTTGATGGTTGGTTTGATGATGGTATGAGACACAATTCCTGGTAAGTTATTAATGATTTGGCAGTTGGTTTGATGATGGTATGAGACACAATTCCTGGTTGTTAGATTTTTGATGATGGTATGAGATGCAATTCCTGATAAGTTATTAATTTAGATGGATGCCAACGATGTAAAATATGAAAATAAATATTTCTTAAACAGTTAGCTGTTTTAGAGCACAGGATGGCCCTTTTTGTAATAGATCTAAGACATATTGGGGAATGTTTAAATCACTTATTACAGAAACTACTTGGCTGAGTTCTAATTTACTGTGTCTATTTTTCAGAAGCTGTTTATAAAATATCCACTTAAGTTTCTTGATATGTTATTTTCTAAGATTATCCATGGGAGGAGTGGTTTCTCTCTCTCTCTCAGATTCTTATTTGCTATTTCTGCTTCCCTTTGCAATTCTAATATTTGTCCTTTTAGAAATTTATATTTATATAATCCTTTAATAATTGTATGACAACTTCATTCAACAAAAGTTACCTAACTCTTAGATTTTTTTATAATTTTTGAAAATTTCAGCTGAATTTCTTCATTCATGGCTTTTGTTCAGAGGAGGTATAGCTATCTAAAAATATCAACCATTTCATTGGATGGCTAAAATTTCATATAAAAAAATTGTTTTTTCTGCAATATTGTCTATTGAACAAAAAGTTGTGGTAAAATACAACTACAAAACAACAAAAAATATCATGCCCATATCCTTGTAAGAGAGTGGACAGTATTCAAAAGAGGAAAAAAAACTCAAATAATAGTATCATACATTCTTATCTCTACACACTATAGAAAAAATAAAACTATAAAAAAATGCTTAGTGTTAGAAAATGCACAAAATACTCTATAAAATTTGAAAATTTCAAATGATTTCATAGAAAATTAAGCGAGATATCATAATTTTAATTTTTATATATTAGTTGGGCATAATTTTAATTACTGGCTGGCATGTGATTATAGGCTGAAAATGACCTTGTGCAGAACTTGAGAGTAAACCTAATTGCTATATAGATGAATATATTTTCTTTGACAATCATAAGTAAAGCTCATTGATAAGCACAAAGACTTGGGTTTTTATTTTTGATTTTAAAATGATGTTCAAGTATCATATAACAAGTAGTTTCTATCTTTATGATCTAACTCATTCTTGGAGTGAGCTTGTTAAGTGAGAATTCATAAATCAAGAATCAATTTCCCATAGACATAATGTTAAAGCCAGGAATTTCATTCTCAGCAATGCAGCTAACAAAAAAAATTAAAGGCCATCAAAATCAGTATTACAGGTAGGCTTCGATTAGTGCGAATAATGGATTCCACGAATTTCTCGCACTATTTGAATTCGCACTAATCGAAGTATTAACTATATGTAAAATATGGTAATTGGTTCTTGCTTTGTGAGATTCCGGCCATTAGCCAAGCTCACTTTGAATAACCACAATTCTGTTTAAGAAATATTTATTTTCATATTTTTTACATTTTTGTTCATCATCTAAATTAATAACTTACCAGGATTGCATCTCAAACCATCATCAAATCAACCGCCAAATCGAAACCAAAATAGTGAATCGAAAGCGGAAATTGAGCCCTGCCTGGCTGCCAATTCTGGGTTGAGAATTGAGTGGATAGTCCGATTTGCAATTAAGCATTGCAACTTTATTGAATCGGCCGCCAATTCTGGGTCAAGAATTGAGTGGATAGTCCGATTTGCGATTAAGCATTGCAGCTTTATTGAATCAGTAAATTAGTTCCAGAGAGAACTAGATAGCTAAGTTAATTAACCAATGAGAAATTTTTAACAAGTTTTCTGTTTGTTTACTAGCAGAATATGACAGCAAAAGATAGCAAAAACAAATTTTTTTTTTCACAAGTTTTATTTTAAATAAAGAAATCAGGTAATAAACAAATTTTTTTCAAAAGTTTTATTTTAAATAAAGAAATCAGGTAATAAACAAAATTTTTTCACAAGTTTTATTTTAAATAAAGAAATCAGGTAATAAACTATTTTTCACAAATTTTATTTTAAATAAAGAAATCAGATAATAAACAAAACAAAATAAATAATAAAGGTAGCACAGCAATATAATAGGCAAATAAATTTGTAAAGATATCCTTGGGTAGCACAGCAGTATAATAGGCAAATAATAGTGAATGGCTAACAAGCCCATCTTTTTGGTGTTTCACTCCTTCAAAGCCAAGTGATTGTTTTTGGACTGCTCCTTTTCTGGTTTTACTAACCGAAAATTAACATTAATTTGTTAATTGACATCATAAAATGGGATGGACCTTTGTTAGTAAGACTGATCTATGCTTACAACTTGCATTAAAATGGACCTTTGTTAGTAAAACTGGTCTATGCTTACAACTCGCATTAGACCGAAAATTAACATTAATTTGTTAATTGACATCATAAAAGGGGATGGACTAAACGAAAATTAACATTAATTTGTTAATTGACATCATAAAAGGGGACGGACCTATGTTAGTAAGACTGGTCTATGCTTACAACTCGCATTAATCGAATATGTAAGATTGGTCTATACTTACAACTCGCATTAATCGAATATTTGCTCGCACTAAGTGAAAAACGTATCATTTTTGTAAGTCGCACTAATCAAATAAAACTCACACTAATCGAGGCCTACCTATAGTTGCTTGACAAATTTAATAAATATGTGTATTATTCAAACTCGCACTAATCAAGGCCTACCTGTATATCAGATTTGAATTCGCACTAATCGAGGCCTACCTGTACATAAGATCGGAAGAGCGTCGTGTACACTAATTGAATATCGCACTAATTGAGGCCTCCCTGTATAAGAATTTTCTGAAAAACGATGTCAATTTTATAAGTCGCACTAATCGAAATCGCATTATTCGAACTCGCAAATTTTTATAAGTCGCACTAATCGAATATCGCATTATTCGAACTCGCATTTTATAAGTCGCACTAATCAAAATCGCATTATTCGAACTCGCACTAATTTTGTAAGTCGCACTAATCAAATATGGTATCAATTTTATAAGTCGTACTAATCGAAATCGCATTATTCGAACTCGCACTAAGACCTACCTGTATATGATTAAATAATAATTTATCTATTCTAAATAAATGAATATATTGCCTTTAAAATCAAATAAATTATAACAGTAAATTATTTATCATATTAATGTTAAAGAATTTTTATTCTTCATTATTATTGACAGATAAGTAGATGAGATTTAATGCAGATAAACTACCATCTTAGGCACAATCCAGGAATAGAAGTAATGCCAATGCCAAATCAATAAAATCAGAGGATATACTACTACTGGTTTTCAGCTGCAATTTTAAATTTCCAATTTCAATTCATTTGATGGAATTTCTGTTACAAAACCAATTGTACCATATTAATAAGTTTTAGATGGACTCCTAATTAATAGGATTAATCATCATTTCATCTTCAATAACTGCCTCACTCTCTACAATTCATCTTTATTTCTAATAAATCAACTAATGATGCTATTTGTAATCTCATCAAGAAAATTCTTCTGACTTGGGAGAACAATTATGAATGTATTTCTTGTCTCAATAGATTTTAAAGGGCTTTTGACTATATACAGTAGAACTTGTTTAAGACGACCACCTCCTGTTCCAATCAAAACTGGTCGTTTATACAGGTGGTCGGTTTATACAGGTTAATTATAATACAGCATGTTTAAATGAAACAAAATGATTACACTTTAATAAAATCGAAAAGATGTTTTTGTTACAATTTATAACACAGATTTTTCATTTATTAAAAAACACAACATATTTATTTAATTAGTATGGAAAAACTATCAATAGTACTTTGTTATTTATTCATAGTATACAGGTAGGCCTCGATTAGTGCGAGTTTTTGCTATCTTTTGCTGTCATATTCTGCTAGTAAACAAATAGAAAACTTGTTAACTCATTGGTTCATTAACTTCGCTTATTAATGCTATCTGGAACTAATTTAATTTGCTGTCATATTTTGCTAATAAACAAATAGAAAACTTGTTAAAAATTTCTCATTGGTTCGTAACTTCGCTTTCTAGTTCTCTCTGGAACTAATATACTGATTCAATAAAGCTGCAATGCTTAATCGCAAATCGCACTATCCACTCAATTCTTGATCCAGAATTGGCATTCAGGCGGGGCTCAACTTCTGCTTTCGATTCGCTATTTTGGTTTCGATTTGGCGGTTGGTTTGATGATGGTTTGAGATGCAATACTGGTAAGTTATTAATTTAGTATGATGAACAATGTTGTAAAAAATATGAAAATAAATATTTCTTAAATAGTTAGTATTGTGGTTATTCATAATGAGCTTGGCTAATGGCCGGAATCTCACAAAGCAAGAACCAATTACCATATTTTACATATAGTTAATACTTCGATTAGTGCGAATTCGAATAGTGTGAGAAATTCGTGGAACTTATTATTCGCACTAATTGAGGCCTACCTGTATTTTTTATAATTTTACCTTTATTTTTTGTAATTTCTACGGTAAAGCAGTGTTTGATGTCGTTTAAGTGAGACAACGATCTTTTAATTTTCTATTGTTGATGCCAGTTTAATTCTTGAACATATTTCTTGCAGGGTGTCATTCGCTTAAGATTGCAATTTCCGTTGTTCCTCCATTTAGTCAGAATTTCTTTTTGAGACAATAATTTGTGGATCTGTGTTTTCTCCACGTTAAATTTTTCTGCTAATGCTCATTCAGAAAAACCTTTCTTACTGTCTTCAATCATTTTTATTCGCTATTCTAAATTCAAGGTATTAACTTTTTGTTTAGCTCAATTCCGTAGTTTAACCATGTTTCAACGTCCAAAATGCAGCAATAGCATCACATGTGTATGAGATCACATTTTATTAATACAGTGGGTGATTGGTTAACGAACATAATCTGTTCCAAGACAATGTTTGTTATCCAAATTATTTGTTAACCGATCATCGATTTACCATAGGTTTTTATGGGAATTTGATTCCAAGAAAATGTTCGTTATCCAAATTGTTCGTTAACCGATCATTGATTTACCATAGGTTTTTATGGGAATTTGATTAAATTAACCGATCATCAATTTACCATAGGTTTTTATGGGAATTTGATTAATTCATTTTGGAGACCCAAAAAAAATAAATAAATAATTATAAATTTCTTATTATGTGGAGACCCAAAAAAGACATAAATAAAAAATTATATAATTTTTTATTTATGTTTATTTATATGTAAGACCCAAAAAAAAAAACAGTAAGAAATTATATAATTTTTTATTTATGTTGGACCCAAAAAAACATAAATAAAAAATATATAATTTCTTACTATGTTTATAACCCAAAAAAACATAAATAAAAAATTATATAATTTCTAACTACGTTTATTTAGCAAAAAAACATAAATAAAAAATTATATAATTTTTTACTACGTTTATTAAAACAAACATAAATAAAAAATTATATAATTTTTCATTACATTTATTTATATGTAATAACAATAATATATACATACGTAATCTTGCATTTTCATCTATATGTTTATTTTCCAATAAAGAATCTGTCCAAGTTGATTGCTTTTCTCTCTCCTTCAGGATTTTTCAGAAGTGATTAATAGCATTGTCATGATAGAGATCCCCAAATCTATTGACCTTAACCTGGTATGGATGCCATTCCTGTGTTAGAGATCTCTAATCTTATTGACCTTAACTTGGTATGGGTGCCAGTGATAGAGATCCCCAAGCCTATTGACCTAAATCTGGTATGGGTGCCATTCTGGATAGAGATTCCCAAGCCTATTGATTTCAACCTAGTATGGGTGCCATTCTAAGGGCAGAGATCCCCAAGCCTATTGACCTCAACCTGGTATGGGTGCCATTAAAAACTTTTCTCTCCCCTTCAGGATTTTTTGGAAGTGATTAATAGCATTGTCGTGGTAGAGATTTTCAGGATTTTTCGGAAGTGATTAATAGCATTGTCGTGGTAGAGATCCTCAAGCCTATTGACTCATTAATAGCATCGTCGTGGTAGAGATCTCCAATCTTGTTGACCTTAACGATTATGGGAATGCCATTCTAAGGCCAAAAAATTGTAAAATCTCTCTCTTATTTTCTTTAATAAATCTTTGATTTGTTTTACATTGTATCCGAGTTCATTTTAATCGGGGAAAATCTACTGTTCTTCTATCCTTATCCATAAGTCTATGAACACTCAAGTCCTAAGGCTGTCATTCTGTTAGGTTAGTTAAGCCGAAATATCCTCATGGAATATTTTTAACTGAAGTGGTCACTTATAGAGCCACCATCATCACAGGCTGACCAACACCCATGATGGCTACTTATAGAGCCACCATCATCACAGGCTGACCAACACCCATGATAACAAAATATCCTCATGGAATATTTTTATTTGGCAGCGGCCACTTATAGAGCCCGCCATAACACAGGCTGACTAACACCCATGATGGAGTCAACCGGAAGATTGAAAGATGGGTTTCAATGGGCAGGGACCAGATCCCTCCTGAAAAATTGGAGGAGTAGGATCCTCGGATCTTCCAGAATGTTAAGCCACAGCTTTACCATGCAGCCATCAGGCTGACCTGTCATTCCGTCAGTCCACGGGTCCCACAGTTTGTTCTGTGAAGTGTTCGTTATCCGATCATTTCGTCAGTCCGCGGGTCCCACAGTTTGTTCTGTGAGATGTTCGTTATCCGAATGTGTTCGTTAACCAAACATAAAAATCTTTCGAAAAAGTGTTCGCTATCCGAACTGTTCGTTACTGTTTGTTAACCGAACATAAAAATCTTTCAAAAAAGTGTTCGTTAACCGATCACCTACTGTATGCTCATGTAGAATATAAACATCTGGATTCGGTGGGTGATTGATTGTTTTCACTTTCCCTGTTTTCTCTTTATCACTTCGCCATAGACCTTCCAGTTATGATTTTTAATGTTTTTTATACAAAATTTAATTATCGTATCATAGATAGAAATGTATCATCATCTATGCAGATGATGTAGTTTTATGTGCAAGATCAAGAGCAAAGGTCAACGAAAAGCTAGAGAATTGGAGGAAAGCTTTGGAAGACAGAGGACTGAAAATCAGCAGAAGCAAGACAGAATATTTGGCCTGCAACATAGGGACCCAGGAAAATGAGGAGCTGAAGCTAATGGAAACAACAGTTAGGAAAACAGACCACTTCAGATACCTTGGTTCGATTGTGGATGAATTGAGCGAGACAGGTAGAGAAGTGAATAACAGAATACAGGCAGGTTGGAAAAATTGGAAAGAAGTCTCTGGAGTCCTATGTGATAAGAAGATCCCTGTGCGTCTAAAGGGCAAAGTATACAGGACAGTGGTGAGACCAGCAATGCTGTATGGAACGGAAACACTCCCCCTTAAGAAATCCAATTTACAAAGGATGAAGGTGGCAGAAATGAGAATGTTAAGATGGATGTGCAGAGTGACACAAGCAGACAGGATTAGAAATGAGCTCATCCAAGGGAAGTGAGGGTTACAGATATTGCAAGTAAAATCCAAGAAAGTTGATTAAGATGGTTTGGCCAGATAATGAGAAGAAATGAGGACTATACGGGCAAAAGACTTATGAACATGAAAGTTGAAGGAAGGAGGAAAGAGGACGACCCAAGAGAAGGTGGCAAGATATCAAGGATGCGATCTGAGATCAAACAGTCTCAGAAGGGAATGGACAAAGGACAGAACGCAATGGAGAAAGCTCATCAAAAACAGTGACCCGATATAGAAATCGGAGGGAGCTTAATGACGATCATCATCATAGATACAAATGTAAGGAACGTGCTTATAAAAAGATATCGCATTAAAATAGAAATGACACCATGATTTCTTTGTTCTAGTGCTCTACATCATTCTGGTCGTATGAATGATGGAGAAAAATTTGTACGGTGTAATTTTTTTAATTGTAGTGGTTTGGCTTAAATAAAATTTAAGTTTAAAAGAAAACGGCACTGATATAAGCAATAAAGATAGACAATTAGTAGTGATATTAAAAAATTATGGTCATCATAGACGGTTTCACTTTATGTTTAGTCTTTAAAAATGATGGTCCTGGTCGCATTAGGGAAATGGTCATCTTATGGAGGATCAAATAGCATTATTTCTAAGGGAAAAAATTTGGTTCCCATAAAATAGTGGTCGTCACATCAAGTGGTCTTCTTATGCAGGTGGTCGTGAAGACAGTTTTCACTGTAAATTGGTAGAAGAGAACAAGTCACTGTAAGTCCTATAATTTTTAAAACATCTTCCATCTGGCCAAAAGCTCTCGCAGATAGAAAAGTATGACCATCTCCCCAATACCTCTATTAATTAGCCTATCCACAGAGGATGCTCCAGAGTTCCAGTTCTGATTCAAGATTCTGGATTATTTAATGCAATAATCTCTAGCAAATCTATCACATTCTTCCAAATAACTGCTTCATTCAAGGATTGCTGATGACACATCAGCAAATTATTGAATGAAGCACTTTTGTTGTCATTTTGGACAGAAACAGAGAATCTTCAATATAAGATCAACAATATTCTTTCCAGGATCTCAAATTTGGCAGAGAACAATAAATTCATTATAAATATAGAAAAAGCTTTGAGCCTGACCAAATCAATACTCTTCTAATGAAGAGTTAACACAACAAACAGTTTTATTAACAATAAAAATATCAAAAATGTCACTGAGCTTAAATAACTTGGAGTTATTCTGGATAATTAATTCATCTGGACCAAACACCTTGACTTTGTCTATAACAAAACATGAAAGACTCTATAGATCTTTTTTCCCCTCACTTCAAGCTCCTGGGAATTAACTTTAATACACTTATTCTAATTTACAAATGTGCCATTGAACCAGGTCTGCTCTATGGCAGGGATGGGCAATTATTTTCTGCTGAGGACCGGATAAACAATCTTCAGGATGAAGCGGGCCGTATAAAAAATTGAAATATACCTAAGGACAAATTTAACCTTACGGCACCATTATGTAATTATATAATGAAATTATTAATGATAACATTAACTAATCTATAATAATTACCATATAACTCGTGAAAAGATAAAAGTGACAACTAGGTCCTTACATAAATACAACAACTAGACTAGCTTATAGAACCTTAACTTTATTTAAGGTCCTATAAGCTAGTCTAGTTTTTATATAACTCGTGTACAAGTCAAGGTTTTTTCTCGGAAAATAATTTCTGAAGTGGGTGTAGTCTTATACATGGGTCAAAAAAACTTTTTTTGGCTGGAGAAATTGAAGTAATAAGCAAAACCATAACTTACTGAATGTCTCCTGAAAACAGGAAGGAAATTTTGCGATAATTCATTTAATACAATATCAGATAAAATTTTATCTTACCCCGAAGTGATCAAGTGCGTCATGCCGCCGACTCCAATCTGTGTCTATATACCATAATCAAGTAGGCAACTGTGCTGCACGATACAATGCGACATGAAAACTCTCGACAATCAATCAAGAATCTTACTTAGAATTGATAATTTGGGTGAAAAAATATATTTATTTTTCATTATTATTAATTAAGAATGTTTTAATCCATTCACTAGTAATCGATAAATTCTTATTATATTTAACTAAAGTAAATTAAAAATAACTAAAATAATGTTTAATTAAAA
>AYEL01079166.1:0-14026 GCA_000484575.1 Olivierus martensii
TTCTTTTTTTTTTTCTTCTTTTCTGAAAGGAAACAATGAAAGATGGATTGTTATGTGAGACAATAGAAGATAATAAGAGTTTTTATTTATGGTATTGATAGAAATATCTGTCTTGTTCTGATGAATCAACATTTCTTTCTCTTCTTTCTCTTTAATTAACTCTAATGCTGCACTCAAAAATTGAATAAAAGCAACGTTCAATCATTTCATGAGTTAATATTTATTATATCTTGGTATTAACAATAACAATTCACACTGTAAAAATGGCAATACTTTTTTAAATAATAAGTGAAATTTGCAGTTAAAAGAATTTTGAATTCACGCAAAACACAACAAATTTTGAAATTAATAAATCGGAATTTATTAGTTTATTTTCTTCGTTTATTGGAAAATTAATACATAAATAAAACAATAAAATAAAATGAAAAGTGATACAAAAGTATTTTTACGTCAGAATCTATTGTTTACGTCAGTGCTTATTGTTACGTTATAATGGTTTCTAAAATCAACCAATGAGAGAGCGTGAATTCAAAATTCACGCTCTCTCATTGGTTGATTTCAGAAACCATTATAACGTAACAATAAGCACTGACGTAAACAATAGATTCTGACGTAAAAATACTTTTGTATCACTTTTCATTTTATTTTATTGTTTTATTTATGTATTAATTTTCCAATAAACGAAGAAAATAAACTAATAAATTCCGATTTATTTCATAATAAAATATACAAAAATTGGATACATTTATTGATTAAAAAATAATATAAAAAAAGAGAAGAATACAACAAAAATCAATACATTAATAAATATAAAAGGTTTAATAAATAATAGAGGAGTAGATTCGTAGAAGAATCCAAAAAAACATAAAATTGTTTAGTGAGCACATATTAATGTAATTTATTGAAGAAAGTTTAAAAGATAAATAGTCACTTGTGATATATTTTGGCAGTCGGTTGAAGTAAGAAATTTATTTCAGTAACTAAAGCATGGTCTACAAGACATTTTACTTTCTTTCAACTTATAGCTTATAAAGCAATAGGGGAACAGAATAATGAAGATTACGGTACTTGGTGTCTCGATAACTTTTGCCTTAAAAAACCCGGAAAGTAAAATAAAAAGAAGAAAATCAAGTCAACTTTATGACCCCTGTAGAAAAACAGTATAATTACAATAGTACTTTACAAGACTAATGACATTTTGGGTTAATGAGAGTAGAGAAAGGTTGTTTCGAAACTGAGAGGATTTAGTTTGGATGACATCTTCATGGGTTAGTTTTATGTTAGTTAAGGAAATTGGGTAGTAAAATGCTGAGATTAGTTTTAGTTTTTATTTTTATAATGCTTGTTTATTACTGAATGTTGAGTAAATTGCTTTCTGTTCCACTCGAGAGACTCGATTCTATTCCTATAAAAAATTAAATAAATATATTTATTGATATATGCTTGATGTATCGAAAGTTTAGAACATTTTAAAACAATATTTTAATTAATGAAAACATTAAAATTCTTAAATATTTTTGTTTGCATAACGTGTTTGTTAGCAAAATAATTTTTTTTATATCTATTTATCATCGCTTTCTTTTATTTTTAATCTTTAGAAGTATAGGTAAACCAAAAGATTTTTTTTTATTTTATTTATAACGATATTTTTCTGTTATTTTTTAAAATAATGTTTATAATATGAATTATAAATTTCTTTTTAAATATAAATTTTGGATTAGAAAGTTGAAAATAAACTAATAAATTCCGATTTATTAATTTCAAAATTTGTTGTGTTTTGCGTGAATTCAAAATTCTTTTAACTGCAAATTTCACTTATTATTTAAAAAAGTATTGCCATTTTTACAGTGTGAATTGTTATTGTTAATACCAAGATATAATAAATATTAACTCATGAAATGATTGAACGTTGCTTTTATTCAATTTTTGAGTGCAGCATTAGAGTTAATTAAAGAGAAAGAAGAGAAAGAAATGTTGATTCATCAGAACAAGACAGATATTTCTATCAATACCATAAATAAAAACTCTTATTATCTTCTATTGTCTCACATAACAATCCATCTTTCATTGTTTCCTTTCAGAAAAGAAGAAAAAAAAAGAAATGAAAGAATATATCATGCGACTTCAGACATTTTACTAATAACTGCACTCCTCCTTTATATTTTTAACTGTATATTCCAAAAATACCAAGTTAAATTAGCATATTACCAGTTCTTTATAGTAATTACACTTGAACTTTTTCCAAGTAGATATTCTCGATAAACAAAGTTGATATAGTGTTAATTGTCATTCCTTTTATTGAACACTTAATATTCCTTAATGGCATTCTTTACAGTTTTTCATTTAACCTTAAATATATTGTTTTAATTAAGTTTAATTATTCCCAGCTCTAAAGGGAAACTTAATTCGTATTCATATAAGTGCTCTTAATTGCTTAGAATGTTTAGCATGTTCCTTCATTGATTCTAATCTATCTAAGGTAACTTGTCTTGCGTAATTGGAAATGAAACAGAGTTCAGTCACATTAATTTTCAGTTAAAACTACGTTGCTAACAATGTAAAAGTATGATTAAAGTAGGTAATTTTGAGAATATTCTTTATTCTAGCGATATCCCACGCGTGATGCTAGCAAATTCAATCCATGGTTATAAGAAAGAAACATCATTATGTTGAGGGATTCGCTTAAGTTATCGATAGTTTTGCTTCAGTGAAGCTAATACAGCTTAAGAATATAATTCTCCAGCTAAAGTGTCATAAACCATCAGACCATCGAGACTAGGAACCATTAATCAATCAAACTTTTCTATATATATCGGCATGTAAAAACAAACGATCTGCCTGGAAAATATAGAATACATTATAAAAAAAACATTAAAGTAAACCGCAAACCAATCGTCAATAGAACAGTAAACTCCTTCAATCTAATCTGTAGCAAACCTTTAACCATCAAAACAGCAGTAGTAAACTACTTGCAATCCATAAAAACCTTTAACCATAAAAAAGAGGAATAGTAAACTATTTGCAATCCAATTTCTAGCAAACCTAGCAAAACCATCAAAATAGGAGTGCAATACAACCATCAGCAAGTTTCTAATCATCATAATTCTTCCATAAAGAAAGGAAACAATCTTAAACTTCATCGAATATGAATCTTCCAACAATGGATGAAACCCCTAAACCCATCAAATGCATTCCTATCATAAATAAATCATTAAATCTCCTTCAATTGCGAGGATGGTTCCCATTAAACCTTATGATGTAATCTTATTAGTTAAAATTGCCAATTTTAGATAATTAAAACTGTTAATGATCTATATTAACTTCGAAAGCAAAAAAATAAGAAAATAAAACGCACCGTAAAGATAAAAACTTCGACAGATATTTTTTTTTTTGTGGTTTGGCAATGGCTCACTTGGACATCTTACAAAACCAGAATAAATTTAAAATACCTGGAAGTAATGTATTCTATTCAAAGAGAAAAATATAAAAGGAGCCATAAAAGAAGAGAATATATCTCAGTTTATAGTCATGCAACTCATAAAAAGTATTTGCCAATTGGATAATTAAAAATAATGCAAGCCCGTGCAATTCCATCCAATTATCGTTCGACCAATTTTTGTTGTACAGAAAGAAAGACAATCATAAATATTTTCCCTGTCGATAGTCATAAAAAAAGAGGGAATTTATCGTTGCCACCGGCTTTTGGTTGTAAATCCTACTTACAGCATCATAACATTATCATTGTGCTTCTCCCCAAACCAACATCATTCGTTTTGCTTGACATGAATTTTGGTTTTGGTAAATCCTCTCTGTTTTCTTGCCCAACTTTACTGCTGTGACATATTTTTGCATACACTGTTAACATCCCGAACAGAATAATTTCTTTATTAATCGAATAAAAACCATCTTCAAACAACAAAGCAAAAAAGATAAAAAAAGCAATTGCAAATTTTATTGTTATTGAAAAATTAATTTTTATTTATTTATTTATTGCTTATATTAAAAAATATCGATAGTTTTAATAAATATATATATATATATTGATCGATTCAGACTGAAAATTCTCTTCTGGGTGATATCTTATTGATATATTGACGCATAAAAGTTTATATTTAGAAACAGAATAGAAGTTTTGCTGGAACTCTATTATTAATATTTTGGGAAATTGTTAAAAACAATGGCACAAACAATGTCGGAAATATATATAAAGTTTCGCATAACGGTAATGCTTTTTTGTGTGAATAATTGTTTGTCATAAAAATTCACTGCTTATAAACGTTTATACTTGTTATTCAGATGACTATGTCAAAAGCAGAATGGCTTTTGTACAAAATTTAACAGTACAGTTTAATGTAAAACATGTTTATTTTTCATACATTTTTTTTTTTTTCGTATTGTTTAAAAATGTGACTTTGCTACTTTCATTTATTTTAATACACGTATTTTTATAATACGACAACACGTGTTGCATTAAATTGAATTTTTTTTTTTTAAATGTGACAAAAATTATTAATGCTCTATTTTTTTTTCCTCCCTTCCTTCCTTCTTCTTTATCGTCAGCTTCTTAGGTGCATTTAATTAAATTTTTACAAAATAAATTTCCTTTTATAAATTTTTTAAAGTTGGTTACAAGTTACCATTAAATATATAAATTGGTAGGAATATACTAACTATATTAACTTTTTTTCAAAAATTAAAAATTACTCTGCTAATTCATATTTAGTTAACCGGAAGCTCTTCATTGATTTCTGCTTTATAAAATGTATTGTATAATATTACAAATTTTATAAAAAAATACTTTTATTTATTCAATTCATATACTGTATACTAATATAATTTAATTATATAGTGATTTAATTATACAATGCTTAAATATTTTATTTTTAATTAAGCATTGTATAAATGAACTGTATAATATTATTCTTAACATATATCAGATGTTAACAATAGTATGATGAATATATCCTTGAAGCTACTTTTATTAAAGGAAACACAATCTTATGAATATATCAGAATTATAGAACTTAACACAGAAAGTAAAGAAGTAAAAGCTGTGGAACATCATAAAGCGAAGAATTCAATAATTAATAAATAATAAATTTGTTATAATTATTTATATTATTTTTTTATTTGTTAAATTAAGTTTGATAATACTGTAGATTCCGCTTGATTGGGACACGCCGGGACTAAGCCATTTTGGCTTAATTAGCGACTGCCCCAATTAAACGAACTAATAATAAATTCTAAAATAAAATATGTAATACGTAGCGGAACATCATAAAGCGAAGAATTCAATAATTAATAAATAATACATTTGTTATAATTATTTATATTATTTTTTTATTTGTTAAATTAAATTTGATAATACAGTAGATTCCGCTTGATTGGGACACGCCGGGACTAAGCCATTTTGGCTCAATTAGCGGCTGCCCCAATTAAACGAACTAATAATAAATTCTAAAATAAAATATGTAATACATAGGTAAATAAATAAGTAGGTAAAAATAATAATTAGGTACTTATTTTAATGCTTTATTAAAACAGATACCTAATTATTAGCGTTTTAGCGATCTCCTCTGACTTCGTCTTCAACACTGGCGCTGATATTCACGCCTGGCCCGCTAACTATAGAAAAACCATTGATTTAATGCTTCTAAGACTTCTGAATCCTTTCCATCACGCTTTCTTTTGGATGTTCCTAGAATTTCTTTCTGCAATGCCCACTCCTCACGCAGTTGATTTTCTTATTGTAGGAGAAGCGCTATGGTAGATTTTTGTACACTAGTTATATATCAGCGAGTCTATTATGGCCCTTATTAAATGGCTGACTTTTAATTTTATGCAGCCAAGCAATTTTACTTGAAAATGTAAAATCCTTTCTTGGTATCTTCGCAAAGATTTAAAAATTTTAAATAAAATCAACACTGTAAATGAATATTCCTAGATGTAGTAACAGTAGACTCTTAAGCAGATGCATACTTACCTGACGAACGACGATAGATAACTGATTCGCATCAGACTAGTGTTGCCAAAAAATAGGCAGTGTTGACATATTTTCGAAAAATCTCTAAAATATATCAAAAATTGCTAAATTCCTTTTCTGCTACTGTCCCAAATTAAATGAAAAGTTGTTCCAGTTAAGTGTTTAAATTATGTATTAGTTTATTAGTTTGGTTTCCGTTCTTTGAGATTCGCAATTATGCGTTGCCCCAGTTAAGCGGAATCCACTGTATTAATAATAATCTCTGGTAACATTTTCAGTTTTCTATGGCCCTGCTCAGCCAGTTCTCTTGGTGGTCCAATTAAGCAGAATCGACTGTTTTGTGTTAACTTGGACAATATTAAATGAGGACCTACTGTATTGCAATGTAAAAAAGCAGCTGCCCCAATTAAGCAGAATCGACTATATTTATTACATATTTGCAATTTTTAAATGTGTTTTATATTTTACACTAAATCAATAAAGATGGAATCTTTCGGAAATTCTTTGACGTTACTGTTTTTAATAAATTATAATTATTATGATTCAAATTTAAATTTGGGCTGTTATTTATTTTATTATAATACTGTGTTGTTATATTTCTTCTGTCTATATAAATTACTTTATATTTGTTTCTTTTCTTAGAAGATCATATGTTCTCCGTTTTATGTTTGTCTATTTGCATTTTTTAGGTAATGGCTTTTAAATTTAGTATGTTCTGTCATTAAATTTAATCATGAAGTTGTACATTCTACTCCTGTGACATCAATCATTTAAAAATGGTGGATATTCTTCTGAGTTTTTCTGATAATTTTGAAATATTTAAATATATAAATTTAATATATAAATCATATATGTAAATTGATGACTTTGATGACATAAATTTTAAGCCCGTTCCTTTGGTAATTCTGAAATAGGTTAATCATTTAAAAATAATAAGAAGTATGCCATTAGTTAATCAAAAAACGGAATGTTTAGATTTATAAATAAATATACTTGGTATCTATTCTATTTCTATATCTATTTCTTGGTATAAATATCTTGGTACTATATATAATTTACATCATAAAATTTTCTTTTATTTGTTTTTTATATTTCGATTAGGTATGATGGATCAGTTCAAGAAACTGAAGCCAACTCAGAATATTATATTTAATGAATTTGACTATGATTCAATCATGCTTTATGGGGAATACGTATTTTCGAAAAATCACTTCGACAAAAAAACTATGGTAGCTAAAAAGGAAGGAGTTCGTTTGAAGGATGTTAAAGAAAAAACAATTAGTAAAAGTGATATTTATAGGATAAGAAAATTATATAAATGTGAATAATAATAATAATAATCTTTATACTTACTATATTTACATGTAAAATCTTTCAAATGATATTAATAAAATCAATTTCAATATTAAACAGGTTTTGTAAAAAACTAAAAAGAATTTATAGTTATTATTATTATTTTTTTTTTGACAAATTTAAATGCAACTAGGCATTTAATTTTAATCATAAGTTCATAATTTTTATGTCTTAATGCTTAGTATTACAATATTTTTTTTTTTTTTTGACAAATTTAAATGCAACTAAGCATTTAATTTTAATCATAAGTTCATAATTTTTATGTCTTAATGCTTAGTATTACAATATCAATATAATAAACAAATTGAAAGACAAACATCTTTTGAATTATAAATTTAAAAATTTCTTTTCAAAACGATCTATATTATTAAATATATTAATTCAAAAATTATATATATTTATTCAAAATATACATTATTAATAAATGTTTAACAATTATTAATAATATGATTATGGATCATTTATCAAAGACATAAAAAGAAAAATTGTATACGCATTTACCATGGAAAGAATCAGGAATTATTGGAACTGTATTTATATTATGTTTTTCCATAAAATTATATTTATTATATGATGATACGTTTAATAAATGTAAGTTGATATATCCAAAGTTGCCATTTACATAAACTGATTGGGCATAGGAAAGTAATAAGCATCGCAATAGTAAATTAAATTAATATTTTAAAGTTTAAAATTTTACTAAAAAAATTTCTTACTAAGAAACTTTTTCTTGTTATTAGCTTAGTCCAAATTCATTTAAAATATTCATCATATTTGACAAGTTATCTCTCAGAAAAAAATTGTACAGCTTTCCTGTAAACATTATTCTAGCTGCAGTGAAGCCAAAAACTTTTTCTTGTTATTAACTTAGTCCAAATTCATTTAAAATATTTATCATATTTGACAAGTTTTCTCTCAGAAAAAAATTGTACAGCTTTCCTGTAAACATTATTCTAGCTGCAGTGAAGCCACACAAAAGGCTCAGGGTATTTCAGGATAGAAAAAAAAAGACACTATTTGATATTGTTCAATTCAATATCAAATAGTGTCTTTTTTTCAATCTTAACTGTGTTTTTTTCAATCTTAACTGTCTTTTTTTCAATCTTAACTGTATAGGTTAAAAAATTTATTTGAACATCTTGAATATAAATAAGACCACTATTTGATATTGTTCAATTCAAATTGCTCATTATGTTTTTCAATCTTAACTGTATAGGTTAAAAAATTTATTTGAACATCTTGAATATAAATAAATGTTAAATAATTTTAACTTATAGAAACAATTAAAAAAGTAAACAATAAATAGATGATAACGAAATATAAATAAAATATATAAAAGTATTGGTATAATGCTTAATTTTATAAAGAACAATTAAAATTTTTAATTTTCAGTTTTTATGGTAAGAAATTATAATCTATCCATTTTTAGCCTATCTTGAATAATGATAACAAAGGCATCATATCGTTTTTATAATGAGCAATATTACTTTATATAAATATCTTTGAATAATAATTATAGTTTATCTTAAGAATTGAATTATGAGACTTTTTGTTTGGTCTTTTTCGATTTGAAGCAATATAAAAGAACAACACTCAGATTAATAGAATATATTTAAACATTTAAAAATTATGAAACTTAGATATTATTGTATTTATTTTCAGTCTTAATTACGTTAAATAACATGTTTAAGAAATATAAGTTGATATCTTATAATACATAAGATATTTAAAAGTATAAATTTTTATTTATAATAACTTTATTGGTATTAAATACTGCATTGAGATATAGATCAGTCCCTTAGCTCTTTTCTATTAATGAGTTAATAAAAAGGGGGATAATTTTATAAATATCATTGGTAAAATTCTGAAACAATAATTTTTAACATTTTCCAATATTTTCTATTCTGTTTACAACTATATAAAATCAAAAGTTAATGATAATTCCATTTGTTATTTGATCATAAAATTGAATGAGATATATCTTTAAACTTCCTTTCTTATTCAAATAATTTCAAGCCAATTTATTCTTTTTATTTTTCACATAAGAGATTATTTTAGATATTATAATTTACTCCCGAATCTAAAAAATCTATAAAATATAATATAATTTTAGAATTGCATTCCCAAATGTCAACTTTCTGACTTTCTTGTTAAGAAACGACGATTTACCGCTACTGATTTAGCGACAAAAATTTAGAAATATTAAATTGATAAATACAAAACTGACTTATTTTATAGAATAACATCATTGCTCACAGATTATTCAAAAATATGATAAACAAATTTCACTTAAAAAATTTTTTTTATTAGATGGAGTAAGTTAATCCCATCTTCTGATTATATAATTTTGAATAAAAATTAATACAAAATTTTTCAGTAATGTTAGTGATCTTTTTAAGAGTTATTGAATATTACTGAATCAATTACTTATAAATTTTTAAATCTCAAAATAGATAAACTGCCGACTTTCAATCATTTTAAAGTTAAAATTTAAACAGAATTTTATTTCGTAAATCATATAATTTAAGTAGCAATTTCAGATCATAGAATATAAACGAAAGCATTATGTTTTATAGCTGATAACCAGGAAGAGCAGCTTTATCTGGAATCAGCAAATCTGCAATGAAATATATGGTTCCAGCCAAACCTAATTTGAAAAATATATAAATAAATCAATAAAAGAAAGAAGTTTCTAACTTTTATATGTATAATAATTATTTTAATCTAATAAATTAAATTTCTTAAAATGCGTTATTTATTATGACTAATATTGATTAAAAATATTTCATTTAAAAAAACTTGAAAATTTAGAAAATAATTTGAAGTTAACAACTTTTATAGATGATATTTTATCAATATTAAAATCTCTATGTTAATGTTATCCAATCTATAAGATATTAGAAAATAAATATTCAGTTTTAAACTGTGTTAATTTAATATTTTAAATGAATTATTTAGACATTTTCGAAAATAATTAATAGAATATATATATTTTTTTAATTTAAAATTTTTATCAATTCACAGATTATTCAAAAATATGATAAACAAATTTCACTTTAAAAATTTTTTTTATTAAATGGAGTAAGTTAATCCCATCTTCTGATTATATAATTTTGAATAAAAATTAATACAAAATTTTTCAGTAATGTTAGTGATCTTTTTAAGAGTTATTGAATATTACTGAATCAATTACTTATAAATTTTTAAATCTCAAAATAGATAAACTGCCGACTTTCAATCATTTTAAAGTTAAAATTTAAACAGAATTTTATTTCGTAAATCATATAATTTAAGAAAGAAATCGGTTTATTTTAATTAATTTTTTAATTATGTATTAAATAAGCTAACAAAAAAGAAATTTTCTATAAATCATTTATATCTATCATATGTGGTAGCAGTGAAAAGTTTCCCATATTAATTCACTTTAAAGGCATTAATTAATAGCAATTTTTGTTCCTATTGCATCTAACAAATTTCTTCTTAGTTATAAAGGAGAATATTATTGTTTGCAATCTATTTCAATCGAATGAGAAAATTTAGAAATTAAGGTAGACTGTGATTTAGGCTGAACTCACACGAACCACAACACGACCACAAAATGGTGGTTACCGTATGGTTGGGTTGTGGCCGAAATCAGCCACTCGCGAACCACTTATATGCGCAGTCGGTAAGGGACTGCGCGTATATATGCGCAATTCGTTACCGATTGCTGATTGATAGGAAGCGCTGTCGGAGGTTAGTGGTCGGTATGTCACACTGTGTGAGTTGCCCTCAACCACTGACGACCACAATTCTGTGTATGATATCGACTCTAAGTTGCGACAGCGTTGAAACTGATTTCAGTTTAGTGGTCCGTCTGAGTTAGCTTATGCATTTCTATATTAATATAATTATAATTCAAGACCGTCCACAAGCAACTACCGTTTTGTGGTTGTGGCGTGTTTCTGTTGTGGATCGTGTGAGTTCAGACTTATGAAATTAATGACTGTTTACAATTGACAATTAAATTTAAATACTTTATTCTATTTTAGTCAGAACTATCAACCAATCATATTCTTCCTTGTAATAAAACTAAATGTTAAACTAACCAGTAAATAAAAATGATTAAATATATATAGTAAACAGAAAAAATATCATTGGTTAATATTTTTTAAATAATTATGCAAAAGTGTTCGTTAATAAATATACAACTTTGATTTTAATTTTATTTAATACTATTAATTAATTTAATAGAATCCTGATTTCTCCGACAACTTTTAATGCATATTTTAGAAATAATTTTTTTAATTAAATATTGTTAAAGACATCAAATTATATCTAATTTTATGTGGGATTCAACTTCAAATTTTTGATAAATTTTCATAAAATTTTATATTTCGATACTATGCAGAAACTTCTCCAGCAATTTTGATTCAAATTGGATAATTAAATGGTTCCTGTAGAATTATGTTTCGATTTATTCCAGAAAAGCACAATGTTCATGGGAGGCTAGAAATCACTAAATATATCACTAGACTCAAAAGAAGTTGACGCAGCAGTAGAATTATTATGCCACAATAATAGCAGAAAAGCACAACGTTCATGCGAGGCTAGAAATCACTGAATATATCACTAGACTCAAAAGAAGTTGACGCAGCAGTAGAATTATTATGCCACAATAATAGGATATGTCGCAGCATTGTAATAATTGATCACAACATAATGTGGCAATGATTATATAATAATTATTGTTATTGTTACATCATGATAAATTAAAAGCAGTTTCAGAAAGAACTAAAATTGCTTATTTTTCGAAAGTGTCCTTCATTTATTTAACATTTGGAATCCATTGGTTTTGTGCCCAATTTTGACGTTGATTTAACGATTAAAAGCAGTTTCAGAAAGAACTAAAATTGCTTATTTTTCGAAGGTGTCATTCATTTATTTAACATTTGGAATCCATTGGTTTTGTGCCCAATTTTGACGTTGATTTAACCGGCATAGATGTCATGATACGCTGATGTAATATATTATTAGATTGGATGATATCAACCATTGTTACGTCACTGTGGCGTCACAGATTCGCCATGATGTCATTCAAATTAGATAATACATGTGGTAATTACTTCTGCACTGCTAACACTTAGCGACATCTATTGGCTATAATATATACTAAAATTTTGATAAAAATGGAATTTTATCTGCAGGATTAAAGGATGTGACGTCGAGATAGCTCTTAATAGCAGAATATCACCCTAATTTCATGCAAATCTGCTAATTGATTCAAAAGTTATTAGTGAGGACACAAACAGACCGATATAGATATATGTCCGATCTTATAAACCTCTTATTTCCTTTTGAAATTAGGCTATAAAGGATGATGTTACAGATTTCTTAATATAAGCTTTTTTAATAATAAATAATACAATTATTTACGACAATAATGTATGATTCCTTTATTCAGAATATATAGATATCATTAAATTATAATATAAAATAACTTATCATAACATATATTAGTTAAAACAAAGTTATTTTTATTAAACTACAGTATACAAAATTACCTTTAAAGCTCTCCATAAATGTCTTTTCTCGTTGGTCAGTTGGTAAAGTTGTAGAAAAGCGTAACCATTACCGGAAATACCGTGACAGATACCATAACCTTTTTTCAATAGACCTTTTCTCCAGATTAAATCTCCACATTGTTTGGCAGCATCTAAATATCTTTGTTTGCTAAATGACTATTGAATATATTATTGTTATTTAAAAATTGTCATTATTATATTGTATACAATAATGTTAGTTAAATTAGTATTTAAACTCAAAGTTAAACAAATAACAACTTTTCTTTTATCAGTACCTTATACGCTAAACCTAAAAGATGGATGATCCCTGGTGCACCATTACACCACTGCACTAGATAATCGTATTTATTGTCTAGGGAAGAAGGAAAATTTCCTGATGGAAATCTCGTCTGAAGTAAATAATCAATAGACTCTTCTATTAGAGAAAGCTCTTCCGAAGACATATAATTCTTGGCCTAAAAATTTAAATTTTTTATATTTCTATAGTTAAAAACTAAAATGAATTTTGTTCAATATTTTGAATTGTTAAATCAGAATAAAAGTTATCAAATACATTAAATTTTAATAAATCAAAGCAATAAATACAGCAGTTTTAAACCTTTTTCTTCGTATACTAAATACATATCTTTTTTTCCAACTTTTAATTAATAAATGTAAATAAAAACTTAATAAAAATCTGCTACGCTAATAAAAGCACAACATTAGTGGTTATATTTGTACATTTTCATGCATATAAAATTATAATTATATTCCACAAAGACGGAAGCACAGGCGATGCTACACGTATAGCTTAGTGATGCTCGTACAGCTCATTGGAAACTGTTGAATTATAGTAAAGTGGTCAGTAACTGTAGATCGATGTCTATTTTGGATCAGAATCAATTTATAATTAATAATTTTTGTATAGAATGATGACATTTTATAATGACCATCATAAATAGAATCATTATTATTGTAGAGTAGTCAACTTCAATATTTGTGAATAATTCAGCAATGTTAAAAATGATGTTAATTTATACTTCTAATTTCAAAAATTCTAAATAGGAAACCAATGCAACGATACTAGAAAAATTATTAGCCTTTCTAATATTAAAAAATTCATATTTTCTTATTTAAAAAATATATA
>AYEL01079170.1:0-29369 GCA_000484575.1 Olivierus martensii
ATTGTAGGGGTAAATAAGAAGAGAAATAAATATCCACATGCAGATTCTCCTCTAGAGATCCCGGCGCCCCGATGCAGCTTCCTTGTAACATCTACTCAGCACCTTTACAATATTGATAAAATGATAATTTTGGCACCCTCCTTCTTAAGGCACCCCGATACAGTGCATCGTTTGCTTACCGGGTTTAATCTGGCCTTGTCCACATTTACTTCAGGCAATGGCGGACAGTTACTGATGAGCAGTGAGTAGGAGCCCTCGGATAAAAACGAAGTGCTTTAAGAGAGCTACTTGGAGGATAAATGTAATTCTGGTTACATATGTAGTGGGCTATATCTGGAAACTGCAATAATTCTAATTTGGATCGCAATAATTGGAATTTTGGTATCAAATTATAAACCACGATAATCGAGGTATTCCTGTATTTTATACAAATTTGCATTTTAATAAATGATTTTATTATTATTAAATTTTGTATATTGAGTATTTTTACTGTAGTACAATAATAAATTGTTTTTAATATTTTTGTTTACATTTTTGTAGTTCTGTTCCAACTACTCAATCTGTTTTGTCTTTAAATCCATGTACTGCATCAGGTATAGTATATTTTATTGACTTAATTTTTTTTTATAATGTATTTTGTTATATAAAACAAACAAATTTATTATAATTTCATTTTTTTATGTTCATATTTTAGAAAGATGAATCATGTTAGCAAATTTTAATTGGTAAATTTTATAAATAATTTATCCTGAAACTCTATTGATTTTATTATGTAGCATATAAATTTAAATCTTCCCAATAATTGAATAAAAACAGAATATAACATTTCAGTAAAAAATTTATAAGTTTATTTTGTGATCTTTTATTATTGAATATAATTTTTTTAAGCATTTCAAAATTTCATATGTACTAGTAATTTTTTAAAAAATTCAACTCATATTCAAAATTAAAATTACCAATTCAAAATGAAATAAACTAAGATTAGATTACTTCTATAAAAAATATTTGTCATAAAATTTGATTTTAGGAATTTTTTCATAATTTGATTTTAGGAACTATGTTTGGCAGTAGTTTTACAACAACTGTGTCTTCATCTGGACCATCATCATCCTTATTTCCAGGAGTCAATACTTCTGTTGTAACATCTTTACCTAGCACAGGAATTTTCAGTGGTCTTCAGCAAAAATCTGCTGCATTACCAGGATTTAATTTTGGTATATATTTAAATAATTTATAGTATAAAAGATGATATAAAATTATTAATTATCTTGATATTAATTTTTTCAAAAATCATGATGCCAATTTTTTCCCCATTGTACAAGAAAATTAAAAATACAGTTAAATACTATTTATCTGTTTGATAACTCAATTAAAAGAAATTTATCATAATAGAAATTTGGATTTCTTGCAACTAATTAAATCTGTTATAGATTTAAAACAGTGATTAAGGACTTCATGAATCTAGTGCTTAGCACAACTTCAAATCAATAAATTTTGTATTTCTAAACAATAATTTCTTTTCTCAAGCTTCTGATTTTTTATATAGCAAACAAAATAGTTTCTTCCAATGATCAAATAATATGAAATACAGCACTTAAATAGAAAAATTTTTAAACTTATCTTGTAGTCCTTTATTGCTGAAAATATATTTAGTTTTCTAAAATTTCACATGAAATTTGAAAAAATTCACCAATTGTCATATCCAAAATTAAAGTTATGAATTTAAACTAGAGGTTCTTAATCAAAGATATACATATCCTTTTGGGGTATGGAACTTGATCTCTAAAGTATAGTAAATTCAAGTTGTTGGCATATTTGGAAGTCACTGGCAACTAATATAAGGAATGATGATGATTATTATTGTCCGACATTATGCTACCTTTAAATGATACATTCTTTTTCTAGCACTTAGGTAGGATACAAAAGGCTTTATTATAGCTATTATATAGTCACAGAAACGTTTTCAGTCTATTCGACCCTCATCAGCTGTACCTATACTGTATACATATACTATGTAAGACAGTATATTAAATAGTCTTACATATACTATAGGTACAGCTGATCAGGGTTGAATAGACTGAAAATGTTTCTGTGACTATATAATAGCTATAATAAAGCCTTTTGTATCCTACTTAAGTCCTAGAAAAAGAATGTAGTGATGATTATTTCAACAGTCAAGTGAAGGGGATATGGGACCATATTGGATAATCCATTTGAGGTCTGGAGTCATTAAAAGGTTAAGAACTGCTGATTTAAACAAACAAGTAAGCTTAGATTATTTCTATAAAAATAAAGAACCATTAACATTGTATTTTTTTTTTTATTATTTTAAAAATGCACAGCAAAATGATAAATAATAATGAACTTAGCTAATTGATAAAAATATAATGGAAATATAATTAATTGAATAAATACAATTTTAAATCATATTTCTTCTGGTCAACAGATCTTTCTGACTTGTTTTAAATGCTCACATTTGACAAAGTTTCTTCAACCTTTGGTATCATATCAGTGTTTAAAGAACAACATGCCACAGTTACAAACCAAACCATAAACTCTCCTGTCTTCCAATATTACTCTCTATATAATTGCTCTTTAGATAAAACCTCTTTTAATAATTTAGAGAAGAACCTTAATAATACATTTATCCACTGTTTTAAAGAAAATTTTAATATCATAAAATACACAAAAAAAAAACCACATGAACACCAACCCTGGCTTAACATTGTCCTGTTATGGAACACCTTATTCAGAAAAAATGTAGTAAACATAAATGTACTTCTCTAATTACCGATATATCCCCACAATCAACACAAATCTTTTAATTTGTATATGTATGATGACTATGAAAATAATGATCCTGAAGCTCATGACATTTCAATAAATTTTAAAATTTTTTTAGATATCTTATTTTTTCTGTTTGTAAATTAACTTTGTCCTTTAGTATATACACAATAACTGTAAGTTTTATTTATTTTTCTTTCTTTAGGGAAGATAAGAATCCCATGTTATAAACATTTGAGTTTAGGGACCACAAGTAAAAAAAGACCAAATAAATATATATATGGATCATTAATATATATATATATATATATATTTACTAAGCTGTCACCCATATATTTATTTTTAATAAATATACACATATATTATATATAATATATATGTGTGTGTATTTATTAAAATAATGAAGAGAAATACTTTTTTAAATGTATGAATACAATATTGATGTATGGCAGTGAGGTTGAACTATTAGTGTTACTAGCATTTGTGCCAAAATATAATATTAATAATATATTTTGGCATCACTGTCATATATTATACATTTAGCATTACTGCCATATATTATTAAAAAAGTATTTCTCTTTATCAGTTCAAATAATTTTTTAAATAAACTGCC
The DNA here is from genome assembly GCA_000484575.1 of Olivierus martensii. Classification (NCBI taxonomy): domain Eukaryota; kingdom Metazoa; phylum Arthropoda; class Arachnida; order Scorpiones; family Buthidae; genus Olivierus; species Olivierus martensii. Next base: position 3,398 of record AYEL01079170.1, read on the forward strand.
CTCCAAAAGTTAAACATGAAATGCAAATTTGAAGATAGCTATAACAAATAGATATTTTTCCCTGAAATTGTGTGTCGTCATCACATCAGAGCATGAAAATATTAAGAAGTTTACAATATATTGATTGGGCCAGTCCAAAAAATGCAAATGACAGAGCTGGATAAAAAAAACTGTTTTTCCTTGTTGGTTACTAGTTCAAAGAAAATCAGAGATGCACATTTTCATCATTATGCCACTGAAAAGACATCAGGCTGATGCAACATGATAGCAAGCTGTTGGCAGACTACAGGCCGGCCAATCCATCATGGAAGTGGAACATTCCATTAGTGTTAATTATTCTATAATCTCACATTTATGGACACACTTCAGAATAGAGGGACAATCATCAGATCTATTTTAGGCCATACTATAGTGACTTCCCCTTTCATGACTGCTGCTTGTGTTTACTGATGAGACATAATTGTCAAGCATCTGTTCTAAAGGCATGCCTTACTGTGGCCATAGAAAGAACTGTATCAACAAGTACTGTGTGTCAAAGGTTTCATAGGCAAGGCCTCTATGCACAACGATCAGTAATGTGTGTGTCATTCCAGATTAGGCACAGGCATAACTGATTACAGTAGAGTATTGAGCATGGCAATTGCATCAAAGATCAATGGAGCAATATCCTATAAATGAGTCTCAATTATTCCTGGAACCAGATAACAGACAACTTGAGTGTGGAGAGAGGCTGGGATCAGATAACATACCATTAACACTCAAGCACATGCTTTTTGAGTGGATGTATGATAGTAGGGGGCTGACTATGTCTTGGATGATCTCCATGTGTTTGCAGGCAGCAGTGTGACATCAGCGAGATATCGGGATGAAGTTCTTGACCCTTATTTCAGACCTTATACAGGCAGAGTAAACCCACAATTTCTTCTAATGGATGATAATGGCTAAGTACCTCCTTGAAACAAGTTATACAACAAATGTGTGGGCCAGCATATTCCCCTTACCTTAATCCTATATAGCATGTGTGGGATGCTTTTGGAAGAACTATAGCTGCTTCCAACAAGCTCCTAGCACCTGTTTATTGACAAATTCACTGAGAAAAATATTCGCTCCATCTGATATCAGCAGGTGTTGGAGCAACATTGGTTCTTACTTCATCTTTGCCAGAATGGTGCAGGCAGCACATCTGTTTTCCTTGTCAATGTCCTTCAACTTCTGAGCCATTTGCAGTCTATAGGGATGGAATTTCAAATCTGTCAGCAATTGGCTCAATGGACATCATGATATGTGCAGAGTTCATGTATGATGCCATACTGAACAATGGGGATTTCATTCCAGTGCTGCATGTTCTTTGACATTCAAACACTTCTCTTTCAAGCTGGTGGCTGATGGTTCAGAACACTGCCCATGGTTCTTCATTGTCTGACCCACCTTAAAATGTCATGTCACTCTGGAACAGGCAATAGCAATCTTAATTATTGCATTGCAGTGTCTGCTGTGCCTCCATAATGGAACCAGTTGAGATAAACCACCAATGCAATCTATGTTTGCACCATCCCAACATTCCAGAATGATTAAATGCTTTTCAACTGCCTATGAATATATGAGTACCATGCATGTGCAAGTATAGTCTAACAGGGCTGCACCTGAATTTGATTGATGCAATATGTATTACCTTGTACAAATTTTACTACAAATATACAACTGTTCTATAATTCCTGTACAACTATATATCATTATACAAATCTGCAATCATTTACATTCAGAACTGTATAAATATTGCTTTTTGTACTACAGTATAGTTTCTATTATCTTTTCATCATTAATGTTTTAAATTATTATCATATATGAATTGTACAATAATATTGAAGTATAACTAATTAGTATATATCATAATAAATTGTACAAATGTACAACATGATGCTCATTGGGCCATATTGCATATTTGTATAATGATACTGTACAATTATATAGACTATCTTATTATTTATTGTAGTATATTAGAATGCATTTATCTTATATGTTATTAATCAAATAAAAGATAAGATAAAAAAAATCATTTAAATTAATAAATAAAATAACAAATAATTAATTATTTGTAATTTAAAAAAAGTTAAAATAATAAATACAGTATTAAAACAAAACTATAGCACTTTTGAGCAGTCCATAAAGTCTTTATTCATCCAAAAAATTTTCCGTTTGGAGGAACGTTTCTGGCTATTTTAAAGCCATTATCAACTAGCAAAATTACAGTTCTATTCTAACAACACAAACGTTATGGAACAACTGAGGAGTTCTATTCGTTTTTTTGTATTGAAAAAAACGAATAGAAATTTTTTGGATGAATAAAGACTTTATGGACTGCTCAAAAGTGCTATAGTTTTGTTTTAATATATTACCTCAAAGAGCAGCTTATTTTTGTGTTATTTTTGTCTTATAAATACAGTAATAGGAAAAATTATTTGATAATTAAAATAACCAATCAAATAATTATTTAAAAATAACTTCCAATCATATAAATATTTTACATAAAATAACAGTATTTATTTGATTAGGAATTATTTTCAAATAATTATTTAAATAATAAAAATAATTCTTTATCTTAAAATAAAAATTTATTTAAATATTGTTCAGATTTGGTCAATGGTAACATGTTCCATATAAAAGTAGAAAATTTTATGCAATAAAACAACTTTCCTGATCAAAAGTTAGGATTATTTTGACTGTTCTATTCAAACTTGACTTATTTTCAGTAGAAGGGTTTAAGGAAAAAGGCTAGTTCAGTCAAAAAAATAAAACCTGACTTATACATTAGCAAATTATCTCCTGAGATGAAGGTCTAAGAAAGAAAATTTTGTAAATAAAGAAGGAAAACAAATATCAAAATTTTGGTAACAAAATTTGAATTTGGATTATTTTGACTGTTCTATTCAAACCAGACTTATTTTCAGTAGAACGGTTTAAGGAAAAAGGCTAGTTCAGTCAAAAAAAATAAAGCCTGACTTATACATTAGCAAATTATCTCCAGAGATGAAGGTCTAAGAGAGAAAATTTTGTAAATAAAGAAGGAAAACAAATATCAAAATTTTGGTAACAAAATTTGGAATTTAGAAAGTTAACACAACACAATACTTACATTTCAATGTTTCATAAAAGAATATTTTGATTTTCACAAGGACCATCCAAACAGAAAACTTTAATGTTTTAAGGAGAGTTTTCATAGGTAAAAATAATAATAATAATTAAAATATTGTGTTTTGTAAAATTTTATATACTGTATATTTCAGATTGTATATAGTGGTGTTATGATAGATTTTTTATAACTTGCTTGAACACCATAATTGTGGTGCATGGAATGCACTATTTGGAAAGAAAAATATGAAAATATCTACATGTAAATAATCAACATCATTTTTAATAATTAACTAAATTAAAATATTGTGTTTTGTAAAATTTTATATATATTTCAGATTATATGTAGTGGTGTTATGATAAATTTTTTATAACTTGCTCAAACACTGTAATTGTGGTACATGAAATGCACTATTTTGAAAGAAAAATATGCAAATATCTACATGTAAATAATCAACATCATTTTTAATAATTAGCTCACAAAATTCTTGAAAATTTAAGAAACAGTTCACAAGCCGTTTCAGCACCAGGCTATTTATTTTATGCTTGTTTGTGTCTGGTGATCTTCTAAATAGTAAAAAATGTAACAAAACTTAAAAATGTTCTTTCTGAGGTTTTTACTTATATAATTAAGCTATTTGTTGAGATTTTAGAAAAAGCATTCTAAAAAATAATTTATCAATCAACAAAATTTAACAACTTACTCAATAAATGATGATGTGTATCAAAACACTTTGGCATAGAAAGTTGGGTTTCTTATGGCCTAGCCTAAATAACTATTTAATAATTTAAAAAAGCATATAATTTATTTTCCCACACTAATGTAGTTTCAAAAATATTAAAATATAGCTGGCAAATCAATTCTGAAAGACTTGAAATTATGGTTACTAATTTTATAAGTTAACCAATAGCAAGAAATGCAAATTCTTTCCTTCTTAAACAGCATCACTGTTTGCTAGTGTCTTAATGATATCTAATTTCATTATTAATTATACTAGGTTGTATAAGTGCATGAGATTCTGATCATCAATAATTCTTAGAAATTCCCACCATTATTCAATGACGTCTATGATATAGTTCTGTTAGAAAATTATGTTTACTAAATAAGTATTTTTAACTTTGCTAATGAGTGCAATTACTGCTCAAGGCATCTAACTATAGTGAAGTAAAAAATTAGGTACAGGTAGGCCTCGATTAGTGCAAGTTCGAATAATGCAATTTCGATTAGTGCGACTTATACTCACAAAATTCTTTAAAATTTAAGAAACAGTTCACAAGCTGTTTCAGCACCAGGCTATTTATTGTATGCTTGTTTGCGTCTGGTGATCTTCTAAATAGTAAAAAATATAACAAGACTTAAAAATGTTTTTTCTGAGGTTTTGATTTATATAATAGTGTAAGAAATGAATATTTGCCAATATTAATAAACTTGTTATTATAAAAAAAGGTTTGGATTAAAAATTCTACTTAAACATATTAATGTTTGTAAAAAAAATTAATTATAAAATTCAAGTAAAGATGAAAGTTTCGTTTTCCAAATATTAACAATATTACATTACATACGATTGTTATCTTATAATTGTTAGAGTAAAACCAATTATGAACCTACTCTAGTAGAAAGCATTTTCGCTTTAGTTCAAGGTGAGTGAATCATTTTTCTATTTTCGAATCATTCTCTAAATATTGCATATGATGAATTAGAAGTGATTCTTTTTATTTTTTATAAAATATAGAACGGTTACATTATGGAACTCTTAGAAAAATTAAAACATATTATGATGTTTATTTATGAGTCGGGAATGTTCGGAATATTAGTAGAAAATTTACGTCTAGAAAAATTTAAACGTATTATGATGTTTATTTATGAGTCGGGAATGTTCGGAATATTAGTAGAAAATTTACGTCTGGACAATAGAAAAGAAGTACATCAAAAAAGAAGAGAAGAATTTCCACCAAAAAAAGGATTCCAGTAAAAACCCAAGATAACTCTACACAAACTACGACTCCTAAAAAAAGACGACAGGGTCTTAGGAGCCTCCGAAACTGTCGAAAAAGACGACGAAATGTCAAAAGGAAACACCGAACTCAGCAAAACAAAAAGAAAACCAAGAAAAATAAAAAAAAAGCCTCTCCGAAATTGTAGAAATATAAAGAACAATAACAATCATCAAAGTCATGAAGAATCAACTCAAACTAATGATACTTCAGGATCAACCGAAAATATCACGATCAAAAATTATGTAATAAATAATTACTATTTTTGATTTTTGACCGTGATATTTTCACCATAATTTACAAAAGATCGGATAATGCAAGATAATGATAAAATAAAATATAAATATTTATTGGAAATATCTTGGTTATATATTTTAAATATTGGAAATCTTGGTTTGGATTTACCGTACTGCAGCATATTTGAATTCCATTGAAAAAATATATATCATTTACAGAAAAGCTGGATTGACTTTTACATAAGTGTATTCCTTTTAAATGCTTAGTTGTGTAGAGTAAAAGCAATGAAAGTCCACTCTCAGATGCTTGTTCATCCATTTTAAAATAAAATATAAATCTTTATTGGAAATATAATTGCATGCATATAAAAATATTGTATATTAAACTATCTGTTGGAAGGTTAAATAAAAAGATATTTTTTTTATTATTAGATTTGTCAAACTGGCAACACTTACTGTACCTCTGTTGTTGGCGGCCCTTTTTTTGTAATATGGCGGTGGCGTTCATTGTATGAGATGTACGTTTATTTTTCTTTATTAAAGAACAGTTATTATTGTTGTTTTTGTTGCTTCCACTCAGTCAATTTCTACAGGTTATGGGCCCAGAGTTTAAATAATGAATCCATTGGAGAGATATGGTATTGTACCACTGAGTGCAAATGTTAATTTTAGTGATTGGAAGTACAGAGTTGGTATTGTTTTGGAAGAACATGGCGTACAGGATTGTATTAAAGATGAGCCGCACTGGAAAGTGCTACAAATAAGCAGAAGGAAGATTGGAATCGTAAAAATGCCAAATGTAAGTCACTTTTGGTGCAACATATTTCTGATTCTTATTTAGAGTATATTAAGGATAAAAATACAGCCAAAGAGATTTATGATGTATACATTAGTAAATTGTTTTGAACGGAAAGGAATTTCCAATCAGTTGTTTATTCGGAAGCAATTAGATGTCGATAAAATAAATAATGAATAATAAAAAAGGAAAATAAAGAACCGAATGAAAATCATTATGGAAATACGGCAAATAACGAATCGATAGAATGAAAAAAGGAAACATAAATAAATACCAAATAAATATTTTTAATAAACAAGCTATACAATCTGTATCAAAAATATTTTCTTTCTATATAAATTGAAAATAAAATTTCAAATACTTATAATTAATTTATTTTTATTAGTCAAAATTAATATAAAGTAATTAAATTATAGAAATAAATTTATAAATGATAGAATTTAATTGGCGAAAGGAAAGATATCAAAATTAAATAATTTTCCAATTCTTTTAACTAAATTTTCCTTTCAGTTGTTACTTTCCTTTTCTTCTTCCTCCCCATTATTATCAATCTTCTTTTTTTTTTTTTTTTTTTTTTTTTTTTTTTTTTTTTTTTTTTTTTTTTTTTTTTTTTTTTTTTTTTTTTTTTTTTTTTTTGATCTTATTTCTCCTCTTTCTGATCTCGTATTATCTTTTTCTTTCCTATACTTTCTCCACTTCTAAAAATAGAGAAAATAAGTGTCATGTTCTCCTATCATCTATACTAATCATCTCCTCTCTTTTTTTTTTGATGACTTTTCTATTTTTTCTATTCTACTTCTTTACCATCTCATAGCATCACTCATTTCCCATAGCTTCTTTCGCAGTTTTTGGACCTGGCGAATTTTGCTTCCTTTTTTTTTCCTTTCCTTCCCAACTTTTTTTTTCATTTTTATATAAGGAGCGGATCAATTCTTTCAATTAGATCCATATCATTATTTTCTTTCCATATATTTTTCTGGCTTTCTTTTGAAGCCAGCATCGTTCGAAACATCAATTCTTTGTTTATTTTTTCCATTTCTTTTGTCTAATTCTCTCAGATATTGTTTAATCTACATTATTTGCCTTAAATTCGAAACAAAGTATAAAATATGGAATCGATAAAAGATAAAATAAATAGATGGTTTTATACAGAGTTCATGTACGACATTCATAAAATTATAGCATCTTTTGTTTACGTGACACAACTTTAATTACTGTGATCATAATTACCGTAAGACAGGCAATTACTTTAAGCCGTGAAAATTACACCACCCCTAATTAAATATTATTGAGTCAATGTATAATAGAATTAAAGCTGTTTGTTAGCTGTAGCGCATTTATGAATCAAGTAAAATATTACTTCCACTAATAGGCATAAGTAACATACTACATTCACTTTAAATATACAGACGGATTTATTGCAGCAATCTTTTATTTTTCTAGATGGAGGTGTATACATTAAATTTTCAAAGCAATAAAATGAAAGTTTACAAAGCAAAAATTATTGTGTGCAACTGTACAGATATATTACTTGATTTATAGACTATGTATTTTCTATGTTTTTATTTATTTATTTTTTGATCGCATTTGCATAATGTAATTGTGTTTTATATAGGATATCTGTAAGTTAAATCATTTTGCAACATTCAACAGTCATTTGTATTCACCTCCTCTACGTTGTTCATCGATCCAAATTTTACGTGATAGATTATTTTTAATTTAATTGCAAAAAATTACTCCAATGTGCATAATTTTAAGTAAAATATGAAAAAAAATATATAAAAATTCATTTGAATAACTTCGAAAAAATATAGGGTATAATAATAAAATTTGCTTGTTTATACAGTTTCTGAACAGATAAAAAATATATATATTAAATTTTGGTTTAATTTCCAAAATGGCGTAATATTTAATTTTATATTTAAGAAGAATTTAGATGAAAAATTAATCTTATTTTGTCTTGTTGAATTAAATTTATAAAGTAAAGAAAATATGCAAAAGATTAAATCATGTAAAATAAGAGATATAATTGAAATCTGTTTAATATTATTTATATTAAAGAAACACTATTTGTAACTTGTAATTTTTTTGTGTAAAATATAAAATTACTTCAACAGAAACTTGCTTATCTTTGAGTTTGAATAACTTATATTAAAGAAACACTAATGTAAGTTGTAATATTTTTGTGTAAAATATAAAATTACTTCAACAGAAACTTGCTTATCTTTGAGTTTGAATAAAATCTTTCATTTGCATCTTTGCAAATCATATATGATACTCAAGATAGCATTCATATGGGAAAAGTTATAATGCAGAGGAAGAAAGGAACAAATAGTTTTGATCAAAGAACTCAAATTCACAAATATAATAATAAAATAATAAATAAAACCTGACGACAGTATAGGAAGTCAGTATTGAATATATGGGAGAGTATTTCTATAGGATCCCATAGATTTAATACTGACTTCCGATGCTGTCGTCAGATAAAGAAACGAAAGAAAACTTTTAATAACAAAATTAAAGCTACAATCTTTATCAACAAAAATGCCAAATAATATTTGAATGACAACCTATTTTAATACAAAAATTTACTCGGAAAAATATAAGTAAAAGAAAAAAAAAAACAATAAGTATCTAATTAAGAGAAACTTACAATTATCCCGTACAATATATGAAAAATTGCTCAATAAAAATTAAAAAAAAAGTGATAAATTAACTAAAGTAACCGCAAAACTTTATAATTATCGAGAGAGCTGTTTAATATAATTAACAGCATTTCAAAGAACTATCTTTACGTTAATTAAGAATTTCAAGTTATTGAAAATATGATTTTTACCTCGAGCATCTTACAAATTCCAATGATAAAAAAGAAAAAAAAGAAAAAGAAAAATATATAAAAATAAAATAATTGAAGATAATTCCATTTTACGCATTCACTACTCGCAAATTGAGGAATAAATCTGTAATTGGTAAAAATTTCGACAATCTGCTTTTAAAATAAATTAATTACTTTCGAGTTGTTATTCAATGTTTAATCATTATTCGCAAATTTATTAATTTATCTCGTTTTTCTGTTCAATTTAATTACGTTTGTTTTAAAAATATTTTTTTTTTTAAAAAAAAAAGATAAATTTTTTTTTTTTTTTTTTTTTTTTTTTTTTTTTTTTTTTTAAAAAAAGATAAAAATTCATTTTCTTCTCCCGGTATTTTTATTAAAAGTCAATAATCATAATAATATTCGAAATTTACATTCGACATAAAAGAAATTTGGCAGAATAACAAGATCAAATATTCATTAAGTTAATTCAATTAATTCGCATGAATATTTGATCTGCTTATTTGCTTCGTTTCGTCTTATATGCGAACATAGAAAAATCAAATCTTAATCCGTAAATCGATATAAACTTTTTATCAGTTTCATCGATTAGAATTCGTTAAATATAAATACATCACATAAATAAATTTAGTACATCTCTATTTTTTTATCGACATTTAAATATATAATGAAATCGTATTTATTTAATTTATAAGTAGCATTTTTGTAAGCAGACACGAATAAATTTCAGCCCCGAGTTATGTAATAGATGAGATAGGGAAGCGTGACGTAAGTCGGAGTATCTACAAATTCCCAAATATAATTTAAGGTAGGTATGTATTAGGTTCTTAGCTGGCTCTTTATTATTAATCCTTTAATGCTAGCTAATCACCATGAAGTATACAAAACGTCACAACACGTCGCGTTGCCAAGACGCGTCGCTCGCGTTCTTAATACCCGACAGTAAATAGGAGAGCGACGCAATGCGACGCGTCTTAGCAACGCGATGCGTTGTGACCCTTTGTATACACCATGATGATTGGCTAGCTTTAAAGGGCTAAGCAAACAACAAATTATAAAAGTTTATATTTAATTGTAATTAAAGAATCTTAATCAACAAATTCAGCGAATGAAATGTGTACTTGCATATATATATATACACTATGTAATTGTGAAACAAACAAGTGGGGCAGGGACCGGAATGAAAAGTTACGTATCTCCGAATTAACGTAAGTCGGGATAGTCCTGTAATGCAAACAGGAAACGTTTGAAAGTTGTTCTTTGCATAATATTTTACTGCAAAATTTGTTTTTTTTTTTTAGCTTAAAAAATATAAAAACTAAAAAATGATTTTAAATATGAATTCCTACATTTTAATGAGACACAATCTATTCTATTTTGCTTTATTCTATTTATATTTAATAGAATTTAAGGAGAAGAAAAATAATTCTGATATTTATGCCAACATAAGTAGACTAACTGCTTTCCTATTTGTAAATCTTAATTGCAAAAAATGTCGTATTTATTGTGTTTAAGCAATTTTACTTTATCAGTTAAACTTATGAAATACGTCGAAGAACGATAAAAAAAAAAAAAATCATCGTATACAAAATGTATGGTCGAGAATGAAAATTTATTTATTTCCGAATTAATTTGAAGCAAATTCGAATATTTACAGATAATAAATATTTTAATTTGACCAGAGCAGAGTATTTTAATTACGAATTCCGAAACCGCATTTAGATGGTACAGAACTTATTTATAAATGATACGAACTGAAAATTGCTTCTGTTCTTTGCGTTTACAACAAATGATATTTCCATTTTTATTTATTTATTTAGCAAATATATCAAAATGATAATCGAAATGCTAATGAATCTTTTCTCCAAACCACCTAACATCATCTAACTTAACAGATGTACTTAATGAAAATCAAAAGAATTGAATAAAGATACGCAAGCATAACGATTAAATAATCCTTTAGTACTGTTTAGTAGTCGAAAAACAAACTTTAATCACTCAGTAGACCTTTTACCATCTGTACAGATAGCCAAGTGACACCTTATTAAAATTATGTAGTTATACAAATAAAGGTATGCATGCAGAACGAAGCGTGTCCGCTTCATGGAACCATAATGTGTAGTACAAAGAAATTGAAATTCGGTGTTACTCTTCTGGATTTATCTGGATTAAAATCTGATAAATGGACGATTCAAAAAAACTTCGAATTTATATGGCGTATAATCTAACAATCAATTTTTTAATTCAATGGAAATTCCGAGTATGCACACGCAATTCCATCCGTGATGTGAATTTGGAAATCTGAACTGGCTTATGTATTTCTTCTTCTTTTTTTTTTTTCCTTTTTTACATCGTGATTTACGATCCAGACCAATAGTAAAGTCGGTATTTTAGTTTCAGATTTATAGATTCATAAGAAATTTGATATCTCTATCTCAATGAAATTATTACTAAGTACTAAGGCACAGCGTTTTAATATGCAGAAAATATTTAGTTAATTAATTACAAATGCCTGAAATACGGAACAAAAGATAAAGTTAGTGGTTATTTTTCATTCTGATAATTATATTTTTTTTGACCATAAAACGTTAAAAGTTTAGGAAACCGGGCGTGGTTGCCATAAAAAATAATTTGGAAAATAAATTACCATTCGAGTCTTTGAAATCGTTACTGATCTACTGTAGAAGAAACTGGTCCAAAATGATTCCCTTAAGGAAAAATCCGAAAATAATTCAAAATAAGTTGTTATTGAATTAATTTTTTATATATTTTGGATGACTACTCTTCCGATTATAAAATATCTTAGAGGATTATTCATTCTATATAACAGAAAATATAAAAATTCTAGAGCTATGCCAAAGGATTATTTTGTATACCCATCTACCCAAAATGATCCCATGCGGAGCATTTTAATGCCCCAGATAGTTAATACTGTATTATTTATTAATGGTAAGTATAACAGTAGTCGAAAATATAGCAAAAACAAGTTATTATATCTACATAAAATGTTATTCCATGTTGGTAGAGTCAAAAGAAACATCAGTTAAGTAAAATTTTGAAAATTTAGATGGCAAACATTGATTTTCGTTTAGTGGAAATGGCGCATCCCAAAATACACTGAGCTAATCTAACTAGGACATAACCGCCATCTTGTTTGTGGTAGTATAAACTTTGCTAGTTTGTCAGCAGGTGGCAGTACAAACTTTGCTAGTTTGTCAACAGGTGGCAGTAAAACTTAAAGAAATACAATGAGGGATCGTTTCACCCTGACGGATCATTTTGGACCAGTTTCTCCTATATGTTCACATTTTAAACTAAGCTAATAAAATCGTAGTGAAAAACTACTTTTCAAATTCATAGCGAAACAAAATAACACATAGATAAACCGAATATAAACCAGAAAAAAATATTTCTAAATCTAGTAGAACAGGATACAATATGGCGTCAGATATGGTAGTATTGATAAATTCTATAAAGATATAACATATTTATGGGATGGGTATTTTACTTTTAAAACTGTGAAAGATTTATATAAGTTTGAAGAATTGATTGTATTCTATTTACATTTATTAATTTAGAGAATTTAATATAATTTAATTTACTATCATAAGTATGTTCTAAATTTATATTTAAATTACGTGAAATTTAAATATATCAAATATTAACCATACTAAATTTTCAAGCTAAATTAATCTATTGTAAACTAAAATTTAATAATGTTTAGTTGTATAATGAATCGTTTATTTAGCATCTTTCAGAATTGCGTAAAATACCAGATATTAATTATGTTTATTTAGGACGCGAATATAACATCAAATTCATCCTTTTCTCTGATTAAAATAAAATGTTAAATATGCGAAATAAAATTTTTTCGAGTTAATTTAAGGTAATAAAATAAATTTCTATACAATGAAAGGTTTTAAGTGCGCAAAAATAATAATAATTGATACTTAATTCGTCATTTAAGTTTAGAAATTAATCTTAAGAATTTAAACTAATTTGTGCTATTTTAAAAAATATATAAATCGAAATTTCTATACAATGAAAGGTATTAAGTGCGCAAAAATAATAATAATTGATACTTAATTCGTCATTTAAATTTAGAAATTAATCTTAAGAATTTAAACTAATTTGTGCTATTTTAAAAAATATATAAATCGTCGCTTTGGACGTGAAGGGTCCTAACCCATGAAATTTCAAAATTTGAGTTTATGGCCATTGATGGAGTGTAAAATGTCTAAATTTTATATTGGCTAGACATCTTAAGCCATTACTTGCACAAATAAAAAGTCTAAATTTGCATTGGCTAAATATCCTAAGCCATTACTTGCACAAGTAAAGTCTAAATTTGCATTGGCTAAACATCCTAAGCCATTTCTTGTACAAGTAAAGTCTAAACTGCATTGAATAAAAACATTGTAAGCCATTACTTGCACAAGTAAAAAGTCTAAGTTTACTTGCACAAGAAAAAGTCTAAATTTTACACTCCATCAATGGTTATAACTGAAATTTTGAAATTTTGTGGGCTAGGACCCTTTATGTCCAAAGCGACGAAACATTCCTCAATAAATCATACAAAATATCTCCAAAAAACAGTTATAATTCGTGATTAAATAAAGATTTTATATTATTACTTACCTAATTTATGAGAATTTTAACCATTACCAGTTAAGTTTCTATACAATACTTAAATAAATCTTAACAATCTTACTATCTCTGTAAAGCTGATTATAAAGAGCGAACTGTGTCTAAAATAATTCTTAAAAATCATTTTAAAGTTATAAAAAAATATTTCGAGAAAGCGGTTTGCATTTATTGACCATCTTAAGTTCTTCAATTTTATTTTTTTACGCGAAGAAATTAATAAATTAACGAAATTCATCCTTCGTATTAATTCATTTTTATAAAAGTTATACGCCATAATTAATAAATTTTAAAAAGATGAATGATGGAAATAATCTATAATTAACAACATTTTATAATAATTTATTTTATTTTTAAGTCATTATAAACTAAGCTAGTAAAATTGTTTTCGTTCAATTAATTTATTTATCTACTTAATTAAATAATTTATTCCCGTCTTCTGATTCACGTTTGGAAGATTTAATTAGTTCTTTATAATATTAATCATTAAATATACCGGAATACTCGGCTTTAAAAGAAAATTCTATAAAATTTTCAGATAAATATCTGAAAAAAATTTTCGTCAAAATAATTAAATAATTTTATTAAAAGAACGTAAACATTAATGCAGATTTGTAAACTTCGGATAATAAATAAAAGCTGTGTAGATGCAGAGATTTAATGCCGGGAAATAATTTTTAAAATTTAAAATTATTTTCTTTTGTTTAATTTTATTCTAAAATTCAATTTTTGGAAGCAATTTTTATTTTTAAAAATTATTTTCTATTTTCGACTGCAGTTACAACGTTCTAAACCGAATTTAAAGTAATAAAATTAAATATTTATATAAAAAGAAATGTAGAACAAGTAACACGAAGTAATTATGCAAGTAATATGAAACAAAATTATCATAACTGGGCATTATTAAGAGTCAATTACTGCGAATTATTATTTTTTTCCGGGTTACTTTCCACTTCTGTAACTGTATATAGATTAAGCAAAAAACTGAACGAAGTAAAAATTTTGAAAGGAATTTTATTTTTAAAATTATTGTACGTGTGAATGATTCTATTTTAAACACTATCGAATCTCCTTAAGATGATTTGTGTGAAAGAAATATGAGAGACATTCTTCTTTGATTAATTCCTTAAGTCTGATCTATATGAGTCATCTTTAACAATCTAAAGTTTTTTTATTATAAAGGTAAAAATTAGGAAATATTACTTATAAAAATCGTAAAAGTGAAGTTTATTTATTTCTATTATGGTATTAAATTATTAAACAGTCCTCATGTTTAACTATTAAATACTTGCAGTTACTTTAAAGATTCTCTATCTTTTACAACCGTTTAAAACTTTAAAAGACTGAAAACAGTATCGTAATTATAATTTAATAATAATTTTTATAAAATATATAATAAATAAAAAATTTTTTAAAAAAAATTTTATATATTAAAAATTTTATTAATTAATTATAGCATTAAAAATGAAAATCATTAACTATTATTATTATTATTATTATTATTATTATTAAAAAATTATAAAGATTATAAGTTTTATTGCTTGAAAAGTTGATGAGCATTTCTTCATATCGCTTATATTGCTAGATATGTTAGAAGATTGGGAGACAACACTCAAAGAATCATAAATCAATATTAGTAGTTATAAACCAGTCTACTTGGATATAATGTTTAACTTGGATTCTTACTGTTCATAAATCAAAAGCCGTGTCGGATGATGTAAATCAAATACATTTATCCTAGAGCTACTCTAATTAACAAACACACTTCTAGAAACTCTCTCATTACTATAAGAGGTGCCAAAATAACTGTAGTTTTGCCGTACGACAACATGTTATACGATTAGTCGAACTTCTCAGATTTGTCAGTAAACACATCACTACATCAGCCTTGACAAACAAACAGCATATTGTTTCAATAAAAGCGATGCGAGACAAGAACTGTCACTGATGTTAGAGGTAGCAGATTCTTTATCGATCTCCATTCAGATTGATTTCGTGTAAATATTTACGTTTCCAATAAACATCATTCGATGCTGTTAAAAATGGGAACTTTTTTCCCTAAGATTTTTATCGTTGACCGAATAACTTACTGGGAAAATAATAATTCAGAACAGTGTTTACTTCAAAATTTTCGACTTAAAATATCTATGATGCAATAGCAATTTTTACGAATTTTTAATGAATTTTACGAAATTATTTTTGTTTCATTAAAAAAAAAATTAAATTGGACTTTCTATACGTTTGGAAACAATTTCATTTAAAAAATTACTAGATTAGAAAGTTTCTTAATGAATAATTTAATAATATTAAATGTAATAATAAATCTAATACCGTAATTGTTTTAACAAGTAAAAATATTCTGATAATACAAGAAATAAACAGAAATAAATTCAGTATAAATTATATTATAAACACGAATTAGTTAAAAATAATTTTTATATAATAATTCCTGTAAACATAATGCATCAAAAAAGGATCTGGTACATAACCGAAAGTTATTATTTGGAATTATTTAATTAAAACAATATTTTTTTTATTGCTTTTAAAAATAATATTTTGCATAAATTTGTTAGAAAAACTAAAAAAGTGAGTAAAGCGGCTTTTATAAGACTTTCATCACTTAACCTTGAGAACTGATAAAATAAAAAAACAATTCGAAAAATAGTTACAACTTGTAAAAGAAAAGGAATTGTATTTTTGATGATTCTTCAAAATTTTTATGGAATTTTCATATACGTTCTGTCACGTTTAAAGCTTGCAGCCATTTTCCAGTTAGTAAAGGTTTTCTTTTTTGCCATCTTCTAAATCTCTCTAAAACGTCTTTCGTCTCTCAACTAAATGAATTTTTTTTTAATGTTTTTTTGCGATTTTTCCGAAAATAATATATGTCAGTAATATATATTTTCTGTCAGACAAGTTCATATAATTATATAAGTATTTATATAATTGTAAAAATAAATTTTTAATCCATACTACAAATCCGAATATAATAGGTCTATATTTAGAACCTTTCTTAAATTTTTTTTAAAATATTTATCAATGTTTAATTCATGTTCTGTTATGAAATTATTTATTTAAACGGCATTCATAAAAAACATGAAATCGTACAAATCGAAACGGTTTATGTGCACTTTATGAATAAATATAGTTGCTGAATAGACTTTAATGAATGTAGGAAAGTTTTATGTGTGTGTATATATAATAAATAAAAGAAATTCTTGTTCTTATAAATCACTCAAAAGATTTTCGAGATTTTATCTTTTGAAATCATTTGCAGTAAGCAGTTTTAATTTGCTAAGATATTGATCTATACGACTTCAGATCGTGAGATCTAAACTCTGCTGTCAGATCTGATTTCATGCACTAATACATCAATTATTGTAAAACTTCGGTGAAAATAAATATTTGCAGCTAAAAATGCATGATTTAAATAGTCTAGGTGCTGTTTATATATACTAAATATGTTGAGAAATAGAAAACACGGATGTTTTTATCTGTGTACGGATAACGTTACATTTCTCATGCATAGAAACTTTTTAATTACTGATATATCGAAAAATCTAAATCATTAATTATTAGTTTTTTTATTAGTGTAAACAATAGTTTGAATAATAATTAAATATAAATTAATTTCGGAAACAACGCAATAAATCTTTTTTTTAAGTAACGATATTGCTGTAACAATTCGTTTTAACCACATTAAAGGTTATGAAGATAGTATTCAATATACATTTTTGATAGTAAATAAGTGCAGAATATTAATAAAAGTTTTTTTTTAACTTATATCGGATACCGTGTTTCCTAAAACCGGAAGAAATTCCAGATGTTTGTCTAAGTTTTAATTATATTTAACTTATATGGGATACCGTGTTTCCTAAAACCGGAAGAAATTCCAGATGTTTGTCTAAGTTTTAATTATAAAGTGGATTTATACTTTCCGGATATGTGCGTGAGTGTTGGAACATCACCGAAATAATGAAGTTTTTCATTTTCTATCTGGAAAAAGGATCATTCTAACTGTAAGAAGTTAAAATTGTGAGTTTTATATCGTGTTGTTTTTAATAGATTTGTTTATTTTGAATCGTTGTAGCGTTAATATAGATTTTTTCTCGGATTTCGTGAATTTATTTTCCAGAATTTTTTGATAATAAAATTAAAACTATTATTGAAATAATAAAAAAAATATATAAAAGTTTTTTATTTTGCTACTGAAATAAACTTTTCGCATTTTCTATTCTTATTACTTATTATTAAGTTTTTATCCCATTTTATTAACTTTTTCCTTTTTTTTTTGTACGAAAGAAATGAATGATGTTTCGTGTGAGTCGTCACGCGAATAACGTAGTCACGTAGAATTAGCAACATAAAAAAAAGTTTATAGAAAATAATCTTCTGCAGAAACTGCATTTATTTTATATTACTCTATTCAGTTTTATATTATCTTCTATAACCTATTCAGATTGTTTTATGTTGAGCTGCATAGTATAACTCGAATCGTAAAGATTTTAATGTATGTCTTCTCTAAAATTTCACGATTAAATCTGCTATATATTCAGATTGTTTTATGTTATACCTCGAATCGTAAAGATTTTAATGTATGTCTTCTCTAAAATTTCACGATTAAATCTGCTATTTTTTAAGTAATAGAAAGCATGCTTATCATCAATAACTTGCAGAAAGAGAAAGGCATTCTGTACTTTCTCTAAATTAATATAAATTATTATTTTCAGAAAATTAATGCGGGAAACTTTCTGAACATGTTTAGAAATAAAATCCGAAAAAATTATCTAATTTAAACTTTATATGAAGAGATCCATTGTGAAGGAACAGGAGAATGTTGTCAAATTATGTTGAAAGATTATTCTATGCGAAAATACAATAGTTTTCTGTTTCTGATTATTAAATTATGACATTACGGAAATTGCATAACATTTAGAAGTCGTTTATTACTAAAGTTCCATTTGTTTGTAACATTTTCTTAATTTTTGTAATCTTAAAATAACTGTAATCATAATAATAAATTTTTTTTTAACATACTGAGATCACGAGAAGATTAATTGGAAATAATTATTTCTTTTCTATTAATTAAATTATAGATAAAATTTATTTTTACACATAAACATGCTATGTTTAAAATTAAATTTAAATTTTATTAATTTTATTCGGTGTTTACTCACTTTAACAGTTATTAGTAATCAATACATACGTTTTAGAATTTTTTTGTGTAATTTATATTAATCATAACCATGCGAAAGGAGCTGAAAGCGACTTTTGTTCTTACGGCAAGAGGATTTTAGAACTTTGTATGATGTATTATGTGAAAACATGAATAGGACAGCTAAATCTTTATCGTCTGGTTTTTGTCGATTCGGCAGTTGACAATCAAATTAAGCCATTCTCAATCCCTCAAAGAACCATGTTTATTTGAAAGAAACCATTTTTTTTTTAAATTATACTTTGTTATTGTTGTTATTATTTCTTACACTTTTTTAATTGCAGAATTTTATAATTTTTTTTTTGATACTTATTTAAGAAAAGGTAGAAATATCATAAAAAATTAATTCTGATAGATTGTTCTCAAGTAAACTGACTTAAAAATTTATCAAAATTATTATTACAGTTATCTTGTAATCTTGTTGGAACAACTTATTATTATTTATTTATTTATTTATTTTTAATAATAACGGTATCAAATTTTTAAGTCGCGCTAAACGAATTAGCGCTATTCGAAGTCGCGCTAATCGAGGCCTATCTATCTATATATATATATATATATACAGTATAAGAACTGTACAGGTAGGGGTTAGATTTTTTTACAGATAGGACACAGTCATGTCTGCACAAGTAGATTAGATTTTTTAAATTTTACACCCCTTTTCAGTCAGGGAGATTACTAGGAGTGGGACCAGTTCCAACCACGGGCTGCATCCACACCCGTGGAGGAGGTAGGTTTTTTTGTTAACAGATGATGCCATATTCCATTCTGGAAGAATACTATGTGGCGGGCGAAACAAGCCCTTCCACAGGCTGCCCACCCCTACAGAGGGGTCAACCAGATTATGAAGGACGGGGATCGACGGGCCGGGCCCGGACCGCATGATAAATATTTTGAACAGTGGGACCCGAGATTCGAACCCGGGTCCTCCAGAGTAGAAAGCTGAAGTATTTCCACGCGGCTAATCCGGCCAACTCTGTGAAAGAGCTTATTTCGCTCCGCCACTTATTATTATTAATGAGTGGAAAGTGGTTTCTCGTATTAACAAAAACAAAAAATCCGGCCGTATATTTTATGAATATGAGAGAGACAGTGCCTATTGTGGCGCCATTCGGAAAAACAAATTAACAAAACACTTCATAAGAATCCATAACTAAAAATTTTCCGGATGACTGCCTACAAAAGCGATCGCTCCTTGGATGATAAAGTTCAATTTCGAGTCTCGTATCTCCAGTTTTTTAGAAGGGATGTTGGGTACCATCCTTCAACCTTCCAGTTGATCCCATTGTGGCTGAAGGGCTATAAAATTGGCCACCACCAAACATTTCAATGGCTTAACTAAAATTTAGTCGGCCGGATTGCTGCGGTGCGAGCGCACTCTAGAGGACCGAGTTCAATTCCCGGGTCCCCCACATCCAATTCTTTCAAGAGAAATCTAAGTCCAGCAGTTGAACCCCATGTTTTAACCTTCCAGTTGACCCATCATATGTGTTAGCCAGCGTGTGATGGGTTAACCGCCGCTGATACAGAATATATTATGTACAATATGGCATCTTAATAGAACTAATCTATCTTAAATCAGCCGAATTGGTCACATGGAAACACTTCGTCTTTCCACGCTGAAAGACCCGGGTTCTAGTCTTGGATCCCACACATTGAAAATATTTATTATGGGATCAGGGCCTGGTCCTCCACAATCCGGCTGATCTCTCCGCAGGGTGGGTAGCCTTTGGAACGGCTTATTTCGCCCCGTCATTTATTGTTCTAATTAAATGGAAAGTGGTATCATCTGTTGATAGAAAAAGAATCCCCATTGTCTGAAATCCTGTTGATCCGCTGCAGAGATGCGCAGCCTATGACAGAGTTTGTTTCGCCCTTTCGATTAGCATTCAACAGAGTAGAAAGTAGTGCCATCTATTTAAATAAAACTTTTTATTATAGGCTTCCCAGGCTAACTTAGGCTAACTTTTTATTATATCCATGGTTTGGTTGACCGTGATGTGAAGAACAACTTTGACGAGCTGGGTTTGGATCCTCTTAAATACCTTTTAGAAGTGCGAAACCTGGGAATTTACTCCAAATATAGTCGGCCGAATAGCCATGATGGAAGAGCGCTGTTATTCCACTTCGGATAATCATTGCTCAATTCCTGAGTCACACACCACCAGTTTTTTTGGAAGGAGTTTGAATCTGGCTCTTTGATCCTTCGTCTAAGAATCCATAACTAAAAATTTTCCGGATGACTGCCTAGAAAAGCGATCGCTCCTTGGATGATAAAGTTCAATTTCGAGTCTCGTATCTCCAGTTTTTTAGAAGGGATGTTGGGTACCATCCTTCAACTTTCCAGTTGATCCCATTGTGGCTGAAGGGCTATAAAATTGGCCACCACCAAACATGATGACTTATTCCCCGGAGTTCGGCGGTATGTGGGGGACACTAATGATCCGCCATTTAGTAATAACTAGTGGAAAGCGGTATGAAACTACAGAAAAAATTTCAGGAGGGATCCGGGCCCGGCCTGTTGAATCCCATCCTTCATCCATCCGGTTGACCCTATCATGGAAGTTGGCCAGTCTCTGATGGGTTCTATAAGTGGCAGTCGCCAGATATAGAATATCCCATGAGGATATGGCGGCTTAATCAAAATTAACCTAACTACAGTAAAAAAGGAATCTGGATACTTTTTGTAACAGCTCCTTATCATGCAGCTTTCCTCTTGACTCATTCTGCACATTCTTTGTAAATATAATATCGCAATATATTTAAATTTGAATTAATATAGTTATACAATTTTTATTAAATCGTTTTTCTATCCTTAACCTATTCCAGTTTTCTTCCAAATAAAATTTTTCCTTTGTTTGCTATGGTTGACATCATTTATCAACCTGTTAATTGATAAGCTTCAGGGCAAATTCAGGTTTTCACACGTAATCAGATTCGACTGAACTGATAAGGATGGAGATAGGCGGACTGGACCGAGCCCTTCTATAAATAATCAAAAGGATGGTTATTGAATCGAACTTGGATCATCTGGATATAAGCTGAAGCGTTTCAACGTGACTAATCCGATTGTAAGCTAACTTATCCTCTTTGTTTTACACCGCTTTCCAATCAGAGATTACTTAGAGGCGTGTTACTGCATAATTGTCCTATATTATAATTAGTTTAAATCTCACTTAATTTATTGAATAAGTGGATCTATAAAAAGTTTATAGAAAGAGCAATTTGTATATAAAATATTTAGAGTGACGCTTTCTTATGTTTTTTATTCTTGTAATGTTATTGATTGTTAACAATTTTAGTTTTTACGTATTTATAATATATTTATATATATATAAAAAGATGGATAAAATATTTTATTTATATAAATTCGAAATTTAAGATGAAATGATAAATTCAAAACTACAGTAAAGCGGAAGATAGCCCCCTATTGTCTCTCTTTAAATTTGCCCTTGATATATTTGATTGTTCTTTTGGTCAACAGATGACGCCACTTTCCATTCTATAAGAATACTAAGTGAAGGGGTGAAACAGAGTTGTGGATGAGTTGATGAGTTCTTTGGATTACCAGATAGGGAGATAACTCAATTCTCCCTTCTCCTTGAAGAAGCCCGAGAGAGAACTTTTCCTCTCTGAACAGACGAAGGAGTTCCAAGTCCGACTCATCCATGATCCAGGTATGTAGCATTGTATAGAGCATTCTCACATGTCAACCCGTCTGCTTAGTCACGAACCCATTTAGGCTCGTTCGCCAATACTTATACCCACGAACCGACAGCTCGTTCGCTAAAATTACTCATATTCATATATCTAAATTAATTAGGAATTTATATGCTCACTAATCGTTTCCTTGGCTTAAGCGGATTTAAGCCAAAGCTTTACCACGCGGCCATCCGGCCGACGGGAATCGACAGGCCGGGACCTGACCCATGATAAACACTTTCAAGGAAAAGGGATCCGAGTTCTTCAGGGTTCATTCCATTATATCATATAAATTTAATGTATTTTAATAGCATTTATATCACTAATAGGATGTCCATTGCACAGTCACCATTTTGTAGATCACCCTATTACAACAAAAAGAAAATACAAAAAACATATACTTACAGCAGTTAGCATATGTATATGTATAGTAAGTAGTGTATTTATCAAATATGATAAATCATTTTAATTTTCTTTATACAAACTAGTGCTTCCATCGCAGATGCCCGCAGCGGAAGCGTACTGAACATCTATACTGGAAGAATCAGTTACTAGTCACGCATTTTGAGAGTTTTTGCAGGAGAGGTTCAGGCCCGGCTGTTAAACTCCATTTTCCGCCTGATGTCTGATTCTCATCTTAGAAATTCACCATGGGTTGCCCAAATCCCTTAAGAGCATTGTTTCCTTTATAAGAATATTCACAAATAAATATGGATATTCCCAGATGGAAAGACATCCAACCAGATTGACTACGTACTGATTGACAATAGAAGACAGTCTTCCATTACAGATATCCAATCATATCATCGATGGATCATATAAAAAGAGTAGATATTGATTCTGACCATATCTTGTAATAACCTAAATGAGAGAGAGAATAGCCACAAAACATGTTGAAAATAAGAGAAACATCCCAAAAATAAACATAGAAATATTAATTAATAAAGGGGATGACTAAAAGAAAGGAATATCAAAATTGCTTGGGGGGAATTACAAGAAGGACATAAATGTTATATGGACAAAAATAAGAGTCATAAAAGATGCTATACATGATATATTAGGGGCCATCCCTAGAAAAAGAAGAAATGAGTGATATGATGATGAATGTGCACAAAAAATTACTGAAAGAAAATGAGAATAGATTGGCTTCAAAACCCAACACTACAAATATGAAAAATATAGAAACACCTGTAAAGAAACTAAATCTTTAATAAGGAGAAAGAAATGAAAGTATAAAAATGAATGAATAAAAGAAATTGAAATAAGTTATAAAGAAAACATCATCAGGAGAGTATATTAAGGATAAATGAATAGAAAATTGATTATCAATCCAGAGATAATTTAATCATACATAAAGAGAAAACTTATGCACATCACGATAGAAGACACTTGAAAAATGAAAGAAACACTTTAAGGAACTACTAAATAATGACCACAAACGATACAGTAATAAAATAAAAGAATTTCATATAGCAGAACAGGAACTATCAGAACCCACGTTAAATGGAATAAAAGCCAGCATAAATAAACTGAAAAATAATAAAGTCCCAGTGAGTGACCTCAGCTCAGCATTATTAAACCAGGGAGGTGAACAACTACAAAAAGAAATACATAACTTAATCCTTCATTTATGGAATTGGGAAACCATATCAGACCAATGGAAAGAGATTTTAATCTCCCTTATCCACAAAAGAAACAACAGTAAAGCTGATTGCAATAACTACAGGAGTATATCGCTCATTAATACAACCTATAAAATTCTATCAAACATTCTCCTTCAAAGACTAGTACCATACACACAAGAAATCATTTGCAATTACTAAATGTGGATTTAAAAAAAAATTGTTCAACTAAAGACCAAATATTCTCAGTTCGACAACTAATAGAAATGAATACATATAGGATATACATGTATTATTTATTGATGTTAACAAGACTTATAGCGTCAAAAGAGAAGAGCTTTGGGCGACTATGTTCTAATATGGGATACCAAAGAAAATTATGAATATGGCAAAAATATATATAACAGAAACAAACAATAGAATTAAAATAGATAATGACATAAGAACTTTTTAAAACCACCTCCGGATTAAAACAAGGCTATGCTCTATCGTCATTTCTTTTTAATCTAGTGATTGAAAAAATAATAAGGAAAATATAAGAAAAACAAAAAGGTGTCCCTCTCTCAATAGGCTTCTTCAGGAATGCTGATGATGTATGCTTCAGGATGCGCAGAATGCGGATGATGTATGCCTTGCAGCCGAAAATTAAGATGATCTCAAAATTAACATTTATCTTAGAAAGAGAAGCTCAGATAATAGGACTCACTATCAATAAAAACAAAAATATATATAAGAATATAAAAAAATTCATCTACAGATAAAACACATCTATTAAAATAAACAATAACAAATATGCAATGTAACTTCAAATATCTTGGAACAACACTGAATAACTACAATTCAATGATAGTGGAAATAAATTCCAGATTACACAATGGAAATTCTTGCTTTAATTCACTTCAGAAAATCCTCTTATCGAAACAAATATAAAGAAATTCTAATAATACCCATAATTACTAATAGATGGGAAACCTGGACAATATAACAGTAAATAGAAAGAAGACAAGTTCATTTGAAAATAAAATTTTAAGAAAAATATTCGGCCAAAGAAAGATGATGAAACGGGAATAGAGAATATTAGATAATAAAGAGCTCCATGATAAATACAGTCAGGAAGACATTGTATAGATCATAAAAATAAGAATATTGAGAGTGGTTGATTATGTTGCAAGAACAGAAGAATAAAGATATGTTAATCAGATTCTAAAGGAAAATTGGAGGGAAATAGACTAGTTGGTAGACCACCACTAAGGTGGAAAGATGGAGTAGAAGTAGATGTTAAAGGGATCGAGGAAGATGAGGAATTAATATAGTTCTTCAAAATAAAACAAGATGGAGAAAAGTTGTGGAAGCAATCAAGGCGTCCAGCTGGCTACTACTACTACTACTACTACTACTACTACTACTACTACTACTATTCCTTGGTGCTGGAGGCCTAATGCTAAAGAATAGTAGTAGTACCAAGGAGTAGTAGTAGTAGTAGTAGTAGTAGTAGAATAGGGAGGGGCCTATTTCAGCCCAAGCACCGCGACCAACATTGGTCTATTATGCACCCCCAATCAAATCATCCCAGAAGAAGGCCTGTCTTAAAAACAAACGACAGTATATTCTTCAATGGGAGAGAAGCAAAATCCTCGGGAACAGGAAAATACATCCCCAAGAAATCACGCCTAAGCCACGAAAGGGCCACACATTCACACAAAATGTGAAGAGGAGTTTCCTCCTCATACTGACATCTTCTACACATAGGGCTATCAGCAAGCCCAATCAAGTGAAGATGTCTTCTAAGATGACAGT
>AYEL01079172.1:0-22302 GCA_000484575.1 Olivierus martensii
AATGAGAGACCACCTGTTATCTGAGACCACTTTTTGATTGCACTAGAGATGGTCTCTCAAGACAGGTTTTACTATATACAAATTACTCTTGAAAATTTGGAAAATATGCCCAACACTTTTAAAAACAACAGAGCTCCTAGAGAAGATGGTATCAATGTTGAACTTTTTAAATTTTCAAGTAATTCTTTTAAGAAACATCTAAATTTCTTAAATAAAATTTTGATAGGTAAAAGACCACCAATTAGCTGGTACAAAGCAATAGATATATCTCTTTATAAAAAAGGAAATATCAATGATTGCAATAATTATAGAGGAATTAATTTACTAAATGCAGATTATAAAATTTATAGTAAAATAATCAATAAATTAAATGATTTCTATGAAGAAAAATTGGGTGAAGAACAAAATAGTTTTTGACTGCAGATGTTCCTGTGCTGATGGATACCTCACTCTTAAACTGTTAATTGAAAAGCATAAAGAATACTATACTGAAACTCATCTTGCTTTTATTGATTACATTAAAGCTTTTGATAAAATAAATAAAAATAAATTATTTGACATTTTAAAGAGTGATGGCATCCCTAATACTTTATTAAAGGTAATAGATAATATCTACAGTAACAACCAAATTGCAATTAGAGTCAATATGAAATTATCAGAATGGAAAAATATAAACCAAGGAGTCAGACAGAGATGCCCTCTTTCACCTCTCTTGTTTAACAAATATATTAATGCCATTATAAGAAGATGGAGACTAATAGTACACGGAAGTATCAAGATAGGAAGAATTGATTTAGACACACTTCTTTATGCAGATGATCAGGTTCCCTTTGCCTCCACAAAAAGAGGCCTTCAATTTTCAGTACATCATCTCCACCTAAAAATAATTTGGAATGGAAATCTCAACAGATCTCAAATCTCAACAGGAACAAAAATTATGTCTTTTATTGATGATAACCTTATTAGAAGCAAAATTTGTATTAACAATCATATCTTATGAACAAGTAAAAATTTCACCTATCTTGGATACAATTTAACTAACAATGAGGAAAAAAACATGGTTATTAAAATTACAAAATTTAATACGGCTTTAGGTATTATTAATCAAGTCTTCAAACATTTTCTAGTTCAAAGACATACTAGAATTAGAGCTTATAAAACATTGGCATGACCAGTGCTGACTTATGGAAATGAAGTTTTGACATTGAAAAAGAGAGATGAACAAAGGTTTATTGTTGCAGAAATGCATTTCATGAGAAGGACAGCAGGCTACACATGTCTTGACCATAAAAGAAATAGTCAAATAATGGAAGAACTTAAAGAGATATCAATAATTAACTACATACACAATTATAGTAAAAATTGGAGTGACCATCTTCAAAGAATGGATCAGAATAGAATTCCTAGAAAGATTCTGGATTACATATCACTGGGAAAACAACACATTGGTAGACCTCATTGCAAATGGTGTGAAACCATAACAGGCCACCAGGCCTAATATGTAGAGAAAGAAGAAGAAAAAAGAAAAAAATTTTATATATATATATGATGCATGTTTACCATATATCACATATGCATGTGTTTATTATCCCATGCATACATAATGAATAATGCATATTAGTAATGTATATTATACATATTTTAACGGCAAGTAAAAATTCAGCTGTAATACCACTGACTCATTTCATGATTTTATGTTACAGAGATTTTCTCATTTTTCCAAATATAAATTTTTTGAAGAAAGTTAAAAATTATTCAAATCTTAATGTTAACTAGTTTCTTGAATTAATTCTCTTTAAATAACTATTAAACAAATATTAAGCACAAACAAGCAGACCAATACTTTTAAACATAACCATTTAATCAGAGTAACGTTTTCAGCTTCAACACTATCATCAGTTCTTACACAATTATAGGAAAAACATAATGGAACATAATAAAAATGCCACAGTTCTAGAACCACAAATGTAACATTAAGAACTAAAATACAAAAATTTTTAAAAACATTTCAAAGAATTCTACATTAATTTTAAATATCCAACAGAGTCTTACAATTAAGGCTAAAGTCTAACCAAATAAAACTAATTTAGTTAAAATTACATTTACGCGTATAAAAATACGGTACATTTGTGGTTCTAAAACTGTGGCATTTTTATTATGTTCCATTATGTGTTTGTAAGAGCTGATGATGGTGTTGAAGCATGCTTGAACACATCGCTGATAGCGATAGTACTATCAGAAGAATATTTATTTATTTGTACTTTCAAACAAATATCAAAAGCAAATATATGAGTAATGCTTTGTAAAATTCAGTTTTGGTTTTATTTCAGTTATTCTTCAGCCATATATCCCTAAACCTGTACAAATTATTCTTTTAAATTAGTCTTCTAGCCTTTCGTAAAGTTTTTCAAGCATTCATTTTATGTTTATTCAAATAAAATAATTTCGCCCGCCCAGATCTGCAAAAATGACCATGTATGCCGTCCCCAAAGAAAAATCTGTATCTGGTACCTCTTCGGGCATCGGGAACTTCTCCGGACAAACGTCAAATTCCGATCTACAAAAGATATTTTTTCTTAATCATATTTTGGGCACTCTCTAAATACTAAGAAATACATAAAAGATACAAAACCCACCTGTAATAATTTATCCACCTTTCCATCCTTAGTTCCGATCTTGCGCGGATCTTCATTTTTTTCCAGCACAACTCCGATGATATTTCGAAAATCTGCCTTGGTTTTGTCCATATCCAGGACTGGGATTACGGCATTATCTCCTACTTCAACAGGGGGGTGGGTAGCATCGGAGATACGTTCATTTTCTTGGCCTATTTAGACAAATTTTCGTCAGCTTCTTTCCTGGCTGATTGATGTGTAAATTCCTCTAGGACCAGCCTCGTGTTTTTTTTTCAGCAGGGTCTCAGCTTCATTCTATCTCGCATTCATCTCCTCGACGACTCTCTGGAGTTCGCCCTCATCTTCGATGTTTCGAGAACATCCGATGGCGATGCTGAAGTCGCGATCCTACTCTCGGGTATATCCCGAACGTGGCTCGATAGGGCGACTGTTTTATTCCAGAATGAAAAGCTCGGGTTTTCGTAAACCGAACAAATCGAAGACCTTTAACTGACTGCTTTTAACGAGTAAAAACTGTAAATAATCGCGAACGAAGCAATTTTTCCGTCAATTCCAGTTTCCCTAAAATGTCTAGGTGGATTCTAGTATTGACTAGTTAATATTAGTATTCTCCAACGGGCTTTGTTCCAACAATCAAAACAATCAGTAAAAATACATAATGCATAATACAGTACACCTACAGCAAACAAAATATTAACAGTCAATATATACACAATATGAATTAAAAAAAAAAATTGCACGAACAAAAAAAGAATTAAAACGAACATCAGTTCTTGCAAATGGAACTACAAAATGTAAGTAATTTCTAAAATTATATCTATTATCTGATACAACCAACTTAGATAAAAATTCAGTATAACGAATTAATCCAAAAAAAATCTTAAACAAAACATCAACATCACGCTTAATACGACGATCATGTAAACTATCCAATTTAAAATTAGTCAAATACAAATAATAATTATCTCTGCAAAATTCCATTTTATTTTTCAAAAAGATAATTTTTAAAAATTTAACTTGTACATTTTCGAGACGATCATCATAACATTTAGCTCTTCTTCCAGGGTTCCATACAGAGCTATTATACTCGAGTAAAGAACGTATCGTAGATATATAAATACGAGCGAGAACAAAATAATTACTAAGAAAATAAAATAACCTAAACAATATACCTAAACGCCGAAAAGCAATCTTAGTAATATTATCAATATGAAGATTAAACTTACAATCTTCACTAAAAATAACACCTAAATCTTTAATATAAGACAAACGTTCAATTGAAGTATTTAAAATAGCGTAATCAAATAAAATTTTTTTACATAACCCATAAGAAACAATCTTAGTCTTTGACAAATTAATAGACAACCCATGAGTATTACACCATTCATAAACAAACAACAACGCTGACTGTAGTAAACAACAATCAGCATATTTTTGAATAGAATGTATAATTTTTATATCATCAGCAAAAAGAAGAATCTGTAATTGAGCAAATTTAATTTTAAATTGTGTAATTAAATCATTAATAAAATAATTGAAAAGAATAGGGCCTAAAGAAGATCCTTGAAAAACACCCGATGAAATAAACATACTATCTGACAATTTATGGGAATAATAAACAGAATGATATCTACCAGAAATAAATTCCTTAAACCATAAAAATTCCATTTTATTCGAAAAAATCATATTTAATTTAAATAACAACAAATCATGAGGTACTCTATCAAATGCCTTTGTCAAATCAATATATATAACATCAGTTTGAAGCTTATCATCAATATTTTGAGTAATAATGTCCCATACTGCCAAAAGATTAGATTCCGTTGAAAACCCCTTCCTAAACCCATGTTGGTTCGAATGCAAAACATTGTTTTTTTCCAAAAAAGCCGTAAGGCGAACAGTAATAATCTTATCAATAATCTTTGTAAAACTATGTAACAAACATACAGGCCTATAATTAACAATATTAGTTTTATCACCAGATTTATAAACAGGCTTAATAATAATATGTTTTAAAAAATCTGGATAACTCCCAATAGAGAAAGAAAGAAGACATAAATAATGAAAATGCGGAATAAGAAATAACTTACATTTTTTAATAAAAATCTGTGGAGGATTTCTAGGAAAATAAGAAGATGGCTTAAGACATTCAATAGCTCTATCAATTTCATCAAAAGTTATATCCAAAAACGACAATTTATCCATAAATGATTCACCACCATTATCATTATTAGCAAAAGATTCATCAAATACATATTTGTCTTTATTATACACAGTATCAAAAAATTTATTAAAGGCATTAGGTAACTCACTATTAACAATAGGTTCTCCATTATAAACATAATGGAGATTCAGACTATTATCATTTCTAAAATCACGAATAAAATTCCAAAAAGATCTTGAAGAGTCCAATCTCCTAACCAAAGAACATTCTAAATTATTAAAATAATTACGTTTTTTTAAAGTCTCCAACTTCTGAAACCTATCACACAATTCAACATAAGAATTAAATAACTGGAAATCCCCATGTTGAGAATTGAATGATCTAAGAAACAAATCATGTTTCTCCTTTAACAATCTCCGAAGTTCATAATCATACCATCTTGGATAAGAACGAGACTTCCTAAATTTAACCTTTGGTACATTTGATTTGATTACAGTGTCCAATAAATCAAAAAACTTAAGAAAACAAACATTCAAATCTTCATCATAGTAATCATCAACAGAAATTTTACTCAAAGTATCTAAACACTTTTCCCAATTAGCCTTTGAAAAATTAAAAAATTCATTCTCATTATCCACAAAATCATCATAAGAAAACATCAGGGAAAATTCCATCGAAACATGATCAGAAATAAAAGAATTCAGAGAATTAAAACACTCTAGGAAATAATTCGAAAACAAAAGATCCAAAAAATTATCTTTCCTTGTAGCAAAACCACAATATTGTTCTAAATTATAAAAATTAATTAAATCTTCCAAATATTTTAGTCTAGGAGTTGACGAAGACTGCTCACCAAAAACATATTCAGAAAGATTAAAATCACCAACTATTATTATTATATCATCTTCAAGAACTCCATATAAAAACAAATCTAATGCTCTCTCAAACAATTCCAAGTGTTCCACGGTCACAGGAGGTGGAAAATAGACAGTTACAAGAAAAACAGTTCTATCTTTTAAAAAAATCTTTAGATTAACAATTTCTAATTCGATATCTAATTCAAAACGAACAAATTTCAGACTTTTATGTATCAAAATCAAAATCCCTCCACCTCTAGAACATCTATCCAAACGCACAACATTATAATCCTCACATGTCAAAACCGAATCTAAATAATCATCCGTCAACCATGTTTCAACTAATATAATCACTGAATAAACAAGAAGCATAGAATAATGTTTCAATTGGGAAATCTGACTACATATACTTTGACAATTTTGATAAAAAAATCGCAAAGAATCAATATGAACTAATCCATCACAACTAGTATGTTTATTATTAAAATTATAAATAGCATTTCCCAAAATTAACTCATCACTATCAACCTCCTGTCATTTCAAAACCTCCAAATCACGAGATAAAACATTTGAATTAATAATAACTCTTTTATTCATAGAACGATTAGCGTAATAACTACGAATAAAACAACCCTCTGGCCAAATCAGAGGAGAAACAATTTTCTCAAAATCTTCAACATTACATTGTATCAAAAAAGATGAATATAAATGTGGATATTTCGCATTCAATTTAGACACAACAATATCAGTGAAATCATTATTGTACAATAATTCCTGAATTTGAGCAACCGTTGTCTCAGGAAAAAAACGAGAAACAAATAAATTTCTCTTTTGATGTTTAACCACTTTAATAGAGTCAATTTTCCTTGTCCAAGTATACCTGAGTTCTTCTTTCGAACCTCCTTATTTCCCTTCAAAACTGAAGAGTAACTACGAGAATTAACACTAGGAGAAATAACCTTTGGTAGAGTGTTTCTTGCCAATAAAGTACCATCCTCACCCAAAGAATTCACACTACTACCCATAATAATATCGCTATGTTCTACATGAGATACATTCTCATTAAACTTTGAATCTAAAGTATTAGAAAATGAAGTCCCAGTAACCTTATTGGTTAAATGTACAGCTTCAGTATCAACATTTGAATCTTCAATAATTTTAGTTCTCATATTAATAATTTCACCATTCTTCATAGAAATTTCTTTTTTTAAATCAATATTTTCAAGTAATAATTGATTATTAACACTCCTAATATTTTTAATCTCAACCATTATCTCTCTTAACAAAGTCAAAACATTATCCAACTTTATTCCATATTCATTATAAAATGGGTTCACATTCAATAATAATTCATCTAATTTAGAACTCATTCTATCATTTAAAATAGGTTTATTGTTTCCATTCAACGAAAAGTGCTGATTAGATGTATTTTCTTCAAGAACAACATCTACATTAGGTTCAGAATTTTTAGAATCTAAATCAAAATTAACAGACTTACCTATTAAATCAAAAGTTAAATTTGACATCGACCGCCAGGTATCTCACAGACACTCACACCACCATTTGTCGCTATTTTGTTTGATTCTGACCTAAGTCCAGACTTTTTTAATTCTCGATTTGTTTGTTTTCTGTTTTAATATTTGTTTTTATTAATTTACGTCTCTATTTAACTTAAAACTCAAAGCTTTCCTCGCCGTTTTTACGTTGGAATTTCCATCAGTAGTATTATTTCTTTTATTGGACTGGACAGAGTTGAGAGATACAATAATGCGGCTTGGCTGGCCGTGTAATGATGGCGCTGCCAGGCGCGTACAAAAGCCACGCGATATATGTATATATAGGCCAGCGACAAAGTTGAATTAGAGAATTTTTAGTAATCGTTTTTGGCCGTGGTAAGTCGAGGACTACCCTTATAGTAATGATTTTTTGAATAACTTCAATTCGAGAAATCGTTTCCGGAATAAGATACAACGTAGCCAAAACTCCAGCCATAAATAATTTGACTGTAGAATAAGTCGTATGGGTTCCGCTTCTGGTAAACGAAGCCGACGAAAACTCGAATGGAAAACGTTTCTTAAAAGAGCTGTTCCTACTTACATTATCAGTTACCGCTGTCCGTATTAAAATTCGATAGATTTAAATTTTAACATCCTAATAGCCAATGATTAATATATTCGTAACGAAAAACTTGTGTTCCGTAAGTGTAATATAGGGAAACCACGGCCCGCCTCACCCGTTATTTTGACCATCAACCAAATATTATTTGTAGTTTCGAACCAAATAATATTTTTCTGATGCCAAATTAGCTTTACAGCTTGGATAATAATGTTTTTAAACAATAAGAAAAAATAATCATGGTAATATATTTTTAATTTTTAATTTTGTGTTTATGTGGTCCAAATAGGTAATTTAAAAAAAATGTGCAAGCGCGCTGCCGCTTAATTAACCAAAAGTTAGAAGCAACTTGGCGTTGGGCTACCATCCGTGTCCAACCATTGTTAAAAGCGAGCCAATTAAAAATTCTCTGACGTTTCTCGGCCACACGTATTAATAAACACCGTACGAAATGTAACTTTGGTGGATTTTAGTGGCCTTCCTATAAGTGACGGTGAATGTAGGCGGCGCCGGTCTTAATCGGTCTGCGCACCCCCCTCTAACATTTCCGTAACACTTTGTCTATATACGAAATAGTTCGACTAACTTTCAATCCTATTATTCGACAGATATCTTTAAATGTGGAACAAAGATAAAGCTTATTGTTATTAAATTTTAAGGCATTCCGTCTTATAGAGATGCTAGACCTTGAAACAGAATACGCTAATTAGTTCGTTCAACAGACTGGCAACCACACCAGGTTCGTTCAAATATCTGACCAACCCAAAAACGCTTTTTCTTCTTTTCCAATGGCATACGCGTAGTGTATGTCAAAAGTTGAGCCGATTGTAACCAAACGAAGAATCCAACAGCGGGAAACTTATCCATCTTAATGAAAACAACTTCCGATCACATTTGCCAGACGCAGAGAAATTATATTAATTCAGTAAAATTATAATAGAATGTAATGGAAATATAATATGAATAATGATTTCGTTATAAATGAAAACATTTCGTGTTTAAAAAATATTTGAAATTGTTTTTGGAATATAAAGGGTGAGATTTTTATCTTGAGACAACGAAATATCTTAATTGAATCTCATTATTTCGGAAAAAGTTGTAGACAAAAGTTGTTGGGTTTCGAAGGGGCAATCAATTGGTGACCTTAAATGTGACCTTGACTTTGACCTTCAATGTCATTTGAGGGTCAAGTCTGTTTTTTTTTTTATCTGTTCTCAGGGCCGATTTTAATGAAATCTGTACCCAAATTAGAAATAATAAAAAATGTAGCATAAGAAGTTGTATGTTATCAGGGTAAAAAATACTGTTTTTGTTCGTGCGCTTATTGTTAACCTTTTTAGGCAAAAAAAAATTGATTTCACTGACTCTCCTACTGATTATATCATCAAGCAATGGATTGACAGTGTTTATAAGATAAAAAATAGACTTTCTTGTTGTTTTTCATGAGACATTCTTAATTAAGAGACCAATACAGTATAAGAACTTTAATTAGAACTAAACAAAATTGCATTACATAAAAATTGAAGTTAGAAGAGACAGATGCCCGATTCCGGCGTCAGATCAGTGATGCCAGTCAAAGTGCATCTGAATGTCAGGCTATATTGGCTACTCTTAACAATTTGGCAATTGGAAGGCCATTCAGAAAACGAGAATTGCTTCGACTTATCGAAAATTCGAGTAATTGAGGTTCGACTGTATTCCTCAGCATTGATTTGTTCTATTGCACAGAAAAGTAATATCCAGCATATTGGCAATGCTGAAAAAAAAGGATAGTAACATGTTTCCCTCATCCATTTTTTCATTCAGGTATATGATTCATAAACACTTAATTAACATTTCTCATTAACAAATTGTAATAGAATGGTTGGATGAGTATAGACTATGACCAGCAAGTGTGTAGATTTGAATCTGATATGTCTTGGAAAATTTTTTTTTCAATAAACACAACAGAAAGTTGTGCTCTTGACTTCCATGACATTAATATTGTGTGTGTAGACCAGTGTTTCTCAAACGGTGCACCCAGGCGCACTGGTGCGCTCTGAAAAGTAGCCAGGTGCACACCAAGCAAATGAAAATAATTTATGATTTTTATATATATATCTGTGGGTTGGAGGTATAAGACACTATGTCACATTTACTACATTTTACGGGAGAGCAGTTTGAAGATGTTTTACGTTGTTCTTCCTTATGGACTTGGTGTTATTTAAAGCACTGTAACTCCACCAATTATTGATGTAGGACAAAGTGTTGTATACCTGTGGGTAGAGGACGAGAAACCCATATGATTGTGGCAATAATCTCATTTTGGCCAAAAATGGACTTAGTGCCCTATACCTCTGACCCACAGATATAAAAATGTGCATTTTTAAAAAGCTACAGATAGGCACGTGGCTACCATGTTTGAGTCAAGTCTTTTTCATTTTATATTTTAAACTGGATGCTCATTTTCCTATTTTGTAGTTTTATGGCTAATTGAAATTTAAATTGCACCTCAGAGTTTAAATTACTATACAAATGTGCCCTGATTTAACAAAGTTTGAGAAACACTGGTGTAGACAAAAGGAATAGGAGTGGTGTGATGAGTGGGAGCTGGCAACGAGCCTAGTAGAACGAGGTTGGTATTGTGTCGCATTGATGTGCACGTGGTGCTACAAAAATATGAGGCAGTCAAAGTAGAATCCTATCATTGGGACCACCAATTGCACTTTAATCAAATCCTGTTGATGTTAAGTTTTAACTCTCTAATAAATACATTTAGTTCAGTAATCTATAGTTTAAGAATTTTTTCCAATGAAGGATTACCCAAAATTATTATTAATTTTATTTTTCTGTTTGGAAGTGTAAAATTTACCGGAGGTTCTCATGAATAGGCTCTTCTTGAAGTAAGCCCATATGCGCTTACAATCAGGATTACTTCCCGATTATAAGCGAATGGGCTTATATTTTGGATTTATATCTTATGGGCGTCCGATATTGAATAGTTTCTGGAATGTAGGCTCATGAGCTTATAAATGAGGTTTAGCTATGAAAATTATCGGTAATGTGCCACAAATAAAAAAATTTTTTTACTCCTTTCCCTCTCCTTTCCGACCGGAAGTCAACTGCTAATATCGTAATTGACATTTTCTCACGGGAAAAAATAAAAACGAAACCAAAAACAAAACAGCGCCTAATTCTATCTACAGTAACGGAATCTTACCTCAAGCTGTATTCAAGTTATATCCGATAACGTTGAAATGATACAGGTGCTGGTACTTCTTCAGGTACTGGTTATTCCAATACCGGTAGCACCTCAGGACCTACCGGCAGCAGTGTTGGAAAAGTAACCAGCAAGAGCTATAAGGTATTGGACAAACTAAAAGTTCTGTCACGATTGGAAGAGCTGAACAGCAACGTAGCTGCATTAAGTCGTGAGACAGGAATAAGTCGAAGATGCTTACAAATATGGCGGGACGAGAGGGTAAAGATTAAGAGAGCGGGAATGAAGAAAAATAGGATGAAGAGGAAGTAAGGCTGCGGAAGAAAGGAGAAGTATCCGAAACTTGAAGAGAGACTTTATCAATGGGTCGTTGACAAAAGAAGTAAGAAAGTCAGCGTTAGCTATGTCAACATCAGAGTGGAAGCAAAGAATCTGGCAAGAAGTATAGATATTGACGACTTCAAATGTAGCGACAAATTGGATTTTTCTCTTCTGTAAGCGCCACAACCTGTCGTCTAGAAGAATTACTCACGTAGTGCTGGAAGACAAAAGAAGTCGAGAGGAAATTGAAGAGGAAGTGACAGAGTACTTGTGCTTCATCCATCAGAAGCTGGTGGGATATTCGGCAGATAAAATATTCAACATGGACGAAGTTCCCTGTTACTTCGACATGACCCGAGACCATACCATCCATTTCTGGGGAGACAAGAATTTGGATGGAAGTGACACTGGACATAGAAAATCACGATTTACTGTGGTCTTAGCCATATCTGCAAGCGGGAGCTTCCTTAAAACTATGATTATTTTCAAAGGTTTGAAGAAAATCCCGAAAGTCAAATGTCCATCGAATGTAGCAATTGCTATATCTTCAAAGAGATCAATGAATTCACACTTGTTGAAGGTCTGGGTTCAGATGTGTTTTCGCAATAGAGGTCCGTTCTTGGTTCGAACAAGTTGTATCCTCTTTATGGACTCCTTTGGCAGGCATACCAAACCGGAGGTGACTTACATGCTTAAACGTGAGGTGAACATCACCACCATTGTCATCCCACCGAAAACTACGTCATACCTTCAGCCTTTGGATGTTGCCGTCAATTCGTCATTCAAGACTCACATGAGACAGCAGTGGAATAACTGGCAAGAACATGGACCGAAAGAGTTCACCAAAAAGGGCTATCGAAAGCAACCGAGCTACCAGGAAATAGTCAACTTCGTTTCCATTGCTATGAAATCGATTTCACCTGACACCATCGCGTTCCGAACATGCTGAATTTCGGAACCCGTAGCGAACATGCGGAATTTCGGAAAATGGAGAGGTGGTTCGGATGGAAGACTTAAACTATCGTCTGAAAGGGATCCTGGCAGGCACCGATACAATTCAAGAAACTGAGGGAACGGTTGCTGAAAGAAGTGATAAGTTTGATGAAAGTGTTGAGACTGAAGTGCCAGTTACTGACAGTGAGTCTTGTGACACTGATCAGTCTGAAGGAAGTGCTTGTAGTGAAGAGATGT
The DNA here is from genome assembly GCA_000484575.1 of Olivierus martensii. Lineage (NCBI taxonomy): Eukaryota > Metazoa > Arthropoda > Arachnida > Scorpiones > Buthidae > Olivierus > Olivierus martensii. Next base: position 12,484 of record AYEL01079172.1, read on the forward strand.
GAAAGATAGGGACTGATACCGGTAATACGAAACTTGGATCTACCGATAAAGTGCCATATAGATAAAATGTGAAGATAACTGTTTGTGTTACCAAATGTGCAATACTGTTTATGCAGTAAATGTGATATTAAATTGGTATTTTTTACTTATTCGTTAGAACTTTCTGGTAATGATGCTATTCAAGTACAGTACCATACCCTAGTAAATACTGTAAATTTTAGTGCCAAAATAATTATCTCGTTTCATTCGCCTCTAACCTCTCTATGGTAACATTTGCAGGCTGTAACACTACCGGTACACTGAATGTCAGCATTCAGTGTAGTGTTACTGCCTGCTAATGTTACCATAGAGAGGTTAGAGGTTAGAGGGGAAAGAAGGGGGAGCTCAAAAGCCCAGCACTGCGACCTGGAAGGTCTATTGTGCAAATTGGCAAATGTTATCATAGTTTAAAGAAAAATCCCAAGTACCGGTACTGTGAGACTTGACAGGTAGGGTAATGGCTTGTATGGTACCATATGGTACAAGTACCGTACGGTAAAAGGCAAAGTTTTTTTATGGTACCGGTACTTAGGATTTTTCTTCAACACTCTTAAATTTAACTATGATGTATAATTTACATTTTACTATTCATTATTCAGATTTCAACTTCACTTGCTTGTTCTGCAGTAAATGCTAACATGCAAAAATAATGATATACAATGTATATTTTGACAGGGAATATTACAGTACAAAATATAGATCAACTTGTTTCCACTATCAGCATTTATGGTAACCATGGTAAGGCTAATAAAGATTAAAGCTGATAGTGAAAACCCAGTTTGGAAGCCGATCATAGTTAAATTTTATAATCAATGTTTGGAATTGATTATGGTACCGTACGGTAGATGGTATCAGTAACCATGATTACGGTGTATGCTGATAGTGGAAACAGTCTATTACACTCTAAATAAAAGCCCATGGGCTTATAATATTAATGTAAGCCCATGCGCTTACATTAAGATTTTCTATTCTTTACTGAATTTTTGTATTTCCCGAATGTAAGCGCAGTGCTTACCTTCAAGAAACTCCGATAGTCACTTATATAAAATTATATTTATTTTTTCTAATTTTCGGATTTTAACGAAAAATTCAGCGTGCTTTTCCTAAAAGAATTTATTACCGGAGGTATGGCTAATTTGTGATATAATCTATTAATTCAGTATGCGATATGCGTCGAGTCTCTGCAGTCCGACCCTTGGCCAGTCCGACACTTCCAGTAGTTCGACATTCTGAGAAGCGTCGCGCCGCCCACGTGAAATTTTGTCACAACCTTTCGAAGCGCCAGAAAGAGAAACTGACGTCAACAAATTGTTAGTGGCTATTCGTAGGTAGCTCGGGCTTATAGTCGGACTAATTTTTAAGTTCGGTACACCGATTACTGTAAAATAGCGTTTTTACCGTATCGGCGTTTGTTATCTATCTTTCCATAATGTCACAATGGAAAAAAATGAAAAACATCGAACATCGACTGTGGTCGAAAAGACGTAAATAATTAAGAAACTCGATTCGGGAGAAAAGTTTAGTGATTTGGCTTCGTTTTATGGTGTTGGACCACCACCATTTATTAATAAACGGAGCGTACTCGTTGGTTTAATTCAATTTTTTTCATCGATATCCAATAATCCGACAAGCCCGGGAACCATATGTGTCGGATTAGGGATACACTACTTTTGAAATTAACTTATTATAACTACGAAAACGGTTATACCGTAACCTTTTATTCAAAGGTTTTTACCAATAAAACTTTTACTAGGTGATTATATGGCGATTAACTGTTACCGAAGAAAAATTTAATTTGATAACAATTCCATCAACTTAATTTACCTTATTTATATTTTATTAATATTCATAGATGTTTAAAAAATAACAAAATTGAATTCTCGCTTCGAACCAGTTGTACACTGCTTTCTAAAATTCTTCTCTGTCTTTTTGTTAGCAGCTAATTTATCTATTTTTTTTTTTGCATATTTTACGGCCCCTTTCCAATCAGGGAGATTACTAAGGGGGCCAGTTCCTACTACGGGCTGCACTCACACCCGTGGAGGGGGCTGGATAAAATAGCAAAATTATAGTAAAAATGAAAAAATATTGTTGGTTATCGGTAAAATTATACAGTTTAATATAATTCAAAATATCGTGACTTTGATTGTCACGTCCAAATATTTAGAGAGATGGAGTAAACTGGATAAGCACTACCAGCGACACCAACACGCTACTACTGGCGTCACCTCCAGATAAACAACAGTGGAACTGCGACAAGAACAGTGCCGCTAGCGTTCTTCGTTCTCCTAAGTGCTACTAGATAGATTTTTATTATTTTTTATGCAAAATAATAGAATTGTATAGGATTGTCGATAATAAAATTAAATATTATCAGCAAATATAAATAAATTAATAAATATATTTATATATCTAGAAAAATTGGGGGTGCTGCAGTTCCGCAGTGCCTACACACCAGGCGCCTCTGTTAATCGGTAAAGTTAAACTACTTTTATTAGATACGCTAATCATCTTTCTTAGCTTCTACGCCGCTTTCCATCTTTGTCAATTATTAATTGGGGCATTTCAAAGCCCATCGGGATATATACTCGTATATGGGGTCGATGGAGGAGGTGAAAGATGAGTTTGTCGAATAGAATTTTGATTCTCCTAAAAAAATATGATGATATAAGACTTTGAATCGATTGGAGACGTTCCAGATGGAAAACGTATTCCTTTCCATGTAGCCAATGAATCGACGTAGATAATATGGCAAGAGTTATTTTCGGTAGCTTAATTCGTCCGAATTAATACAAAATTTATCCAAAAATTTCTATTTATGATGGAAATTTCTTCCGCAGCTTTTCCCACACCAAGTATGCTAATCAAAACGAAAAAATTATACGGTAGGTCTTGGTTTAAACATTTTGGTTATTACGTGGCCGGCCAAAGCTAAAATAATTAATAAAAAATTAAAGATCTTAAAGCGGGGAAGCGGAATAAATCCCCGTTTTCTTATATTTTCCGTCATAATAGAAAGAAATTGAGACGGAAACCTATAGTAGTTATAGAAAAGAAACCCATCATATTTTATATGAGCATTAACTCGAGTACGCAATATTATATATCAACAAGTATCATTAAGTATCAAACTATATTGTATACGGGACATTTGGCCATATTGGCCAGGTGGAAACGTTCGATTTTCCAATCGGAGGACCAAGTATAGAAATACGAAGCCTTTCCTTAGAAAATTTATAAGGGGTGGGTGCCAGATGCGTCGATCCAATCCTCTACAGTCCGTCAGACTTCTATCGATGCTGGGCAGCTGCGATAGAGTCTTACGTAGCCCAACTTTTAGTACCCTTTAAGCCCACCTTTAAGTAGCCCATCGTTTAGCGATTAATGAGTAACGGACATAATACTCGTGAATAGCCTATCTTTTGTTAGAAAATAATTTTCTTTACCCGTAAACACGATATGTAACTGCGAGGCGACATTTTGCCATTTAAGTTTACCGTCAAATCATGTTTTTTTTTTTCATTTCATTCCATTATAAAACAGTATTCTGTTGTTCTAAGTATGTTTGTGTCTAGGTTTTGTTTCATTCTTCTTTGTTCCTTCGCTAATTCCAATGTTTCTGGTGAAAGTTTGCTATTTTTGTTTTTGTTTATAATATTTTTTAACACAGCATTTGAGATTATGATTCGCATAATTAAATTCTTCATTTTATTTATATTTTCCAAATGTTTGCTTGGTCAAAATTTTTGTACATTTTGTCCGGATATTCTTTTTAACTATATAATTTTGCATTGTACCGTGTTATTTATTAATTCCTTCCTTTCCCACTTGATGGAAATTAAAAGTTTAGTTCGACTAATCTGTGGTCACTGCCAATCTTAAATCGATTCGATACCGAAACATTCCGTATTATATGTTTTTTGTTGTATAATTTTTAGTTTGTCCATTTGGACTTCTCCAGAAGAATTATCAAATATTATCTCTTCCAATATCAAAATCTAAGAAGCTAATTCCGACTTAAAACACTAGATCAATGGGATTTGTTATTAAAGTCGCGATTTTCGGCAACAACCCCGACGTTAAACCAGGACCTATTGCAGCGTAATTAGGATTTCGGGCTTTATTTATTCCGAAAATAAAGAATCGAACCAATCCAATAGAATAATAAAGTGGCCGTGTCTCGACAGTCCGTAGCATCGAATATTAACAATATTAATATCGATAACCCAGTCAAAATCATGAGAATCAGCTTTATGTCAAAATTTTTCTTCGAATTTTTTTGTTGTCAGTTAGAATGTTATCGTGAAGAGTACTCCTTTCCATCTGGAAGAATCGGATCAATTTCCGGTTTTATAGGTTCAGATTTTTTTCGAAATCCGGGTCTGGATCAACCACGGCCATATTTCACCTATCGGCTGGACTCATTATAAATGTCAGCTTTTGGATAATAAGCTGTGGATTGTTTCCATCATTAAATATCTGCAAAACGGAAAGAGATGTAAAACAAAAATGAAAGAGAGAATTTTTTTTTATTTTGGATTTTTACTGAATAATTTTCTCTTTTTTCAAAGTATATAGTATTAAAATATTTACCCATTACTTCCATCCGACACAGGATAACCATAAAAGCCTTAAGTTTATCATCGTTATCCAAAACTGCTTATTTAATACGAAAATCTGGTGGTTGTCTTTTAGACACTGCGAGACCGAATTTACTCAAATCGAAAATATAATTTACAGTATAGTCTAAAATTGTGCGCGCTTAAGATAATTTTTGTAATTACTTAATAAACGTTATAAGCAACGTTAAGAATATTAAATAAAATTATTCTTGTTAAAATATATAAAATTTATTAATGTTCAGCTTATTAAATTATATGGTTTTCGAATTTCGACAGAACATATATAAAGACTCGGAATACAGTACAACCCATATAATAGTTTTAATGACGGATGAATTTAAGAGGGCAAAAAGTTGTTTCAAGAGCGTAGTCCTGGAAAACTAGCCTCCTCACTTTATACCGTACTACATATCTATAGCTAATTTTAGCTCATTTTTACTTTTGCAGAAATGTTCAAATGATTTCGATTGGATTGTATTTTCACAAAATGTATTTATTTTCCTGATAGGATTAACGGTAGTTTTAAACACACACACTACTGTATTGGTCTAATAATGGAGCTGGTATTGTTTGTTAAGAAGTAATTTATAAGAAATAATAAATATACGGACAAAAGTATAGGCACAGCAGTACATCGCAACGAAAATAAAGGCATAACTCAAAATCATTTAAAGATAGAAAGCAAAAAATTAATATTATCTTATTTCAAGTATAGACATACAATAATACAAATCTAAAAAAGTAGTTGAATTGCTTCATTACTGAAAATAATATAAGACAGTTGATTTTGGTACACATATTCCTGGACAAAAGTATAAGCACACTAATAACAAAACTTTGTTTTAACTGTTTACAGACAAAATGTTCATTCAATCAGTACCTTGTTGGCATTCCTTTTTGGTGAATGACCTCCTTAAGTCTGTTACGCATCGAATTCACGAGTTTTTCAGTGACTTCTGACCCAATATTCTGCCATTCTTGCAGTAAACGCTCCTTTAATTCGGTTTTGCTGTGTTGTCGCATCCTTATGCCTAATTCATCCCACAGATGTTCAATGAAATTAAGTTGGGGTGATTGTGGTGGAGTTTTCAATGTATGGGGTATGGTAGACAATCCACAGACGAACGATTTCTGCAGTATGCTTGGGGTCGTTATCCTGCTGGAAGTAGAAGTCATCTGCTAGCCCCAACTTTTCTGCACTTTTTTTGAGATTATCCTGTAGAATTGTTTTATAGGCAAATTTATCCATTATGCCTTCAATAAAAACCAATTCACCCACCCCAGCAGCTGCCATACAGCCCCATACCATAACCCCACCACCTCCATGTTTTAGAGTAGCCTGAATATTTTGTGGGTCCCATTCTTCATTTTTTCTCCGCCATACCAAAACACGCCCATCGCTCTGAAAGTGTGAGTTTCATTCTTCATTTTTTCTCCGCCATACCAAAACACGCCCATCGCTCTGAAATATATTGAATTTGCTTTCGTCACTGAATATGACCTTTCTCCAAAACTCAGAGTCCTTCGCTACATAGGATTTTGCAAACTCAAGTCGTTTCTTCTTGTTAACCTTGCTAACCCATGGCTTCTTTCTGGCTACTCTTGCATGGTATACACTATCATTAAGAACCCTTCTTATCGTTCGGGGGTGGACTACTTTTCCCAGGTATTCTTGCAAATCTGTTGCTATTTCTGATGATGTGATTATGGGATTTGTTTTTACCGTTTTAAGTATTTTCCTTCTTTCTCTGTTATCTAATTTAGATGGTCGCCCAGTTCACACTTTGTTTATCACTGTTTTCGTTTTTAGAACATTCTTAATCACTGTTCGAACGGAATATCGACTTCTATTGACTACCTTAGCAATTTCACTGTATGATTTTTGCTGTCTATTTTTGCTATATAAGGTCATTATAACCCCCCTTTCCTTTATTGTTAGTTCCTTACGTTTATGAAACATTTCAATCGAAAATATATTTACTGTTTGTTTACTAGTATATGACTGCTTTTATACTGTTCTACACAATTCATACGCAATCATTGCTGCTTATTTGCTGCTTATTCGCTGTGCCTATACTTTTGTCTCAGTCTAAAACATCCCTACTGGCTTTTTATGCCCCTCTTGTTGATGTTACTTCAATATCATTATATCTATAGACAACAGCATATTGGTAAAATATTTTATCAACAAATTTCTTTCATATCGCAGTCTCTTACGTAAGTAAATTGTGTTTTTTGCATAACTTTCTGCTGTGCCTATACTTTTGTCCGTCAAAATCATTTAAATCATTTGAAATCACGAAATTACGTAATCCTTTGAACATTTTTTTGATTTGAGGAAATGCATTGATATTTTTATTATAAGATAATCGAAATTTTGCTATTTGATATTGTAGTATTCTATTACAAGTTAATATCGACCTATCGACGTAGATAACTCACCATGAATGATGTGAATCCAGTATTTACATCGACTCTTACAAACGCGTCGCGTCCGAACAGCAAACAAAATGTTGACAGCATTTTAAAAGTGAAATAATTCTTAAGATAACTTCATTTTAGGAGATATTTTTAAATAAGTACGAAGAATATTGATTAAGGTTTACATTCCGTAAACAATATTTTTTGACATTTCAAAATTTATCGAGATAAACCCTGGTATGCTCTTGCCCCGTAAATATTATTATCTGGGGCAAGTGCGAATCTGCACCTTGGGGTAATCGCGTTATAGGCTGTTCTGGCCTCATAACACGTTCAATTTTATTTTTTCGTGTTCTACATTTTAATCTGTTTATTAGCTTCTTTTTCTAAGCATATAACATGGGTTACAGTACGTCAGAAAAACCAACAGGGGCGATTATTAGAAAGAAATGAACGGTATGCGAACGTTGTCCGAGATGACGATTGATAAATGCAAATATATCAATTAAAATTTTCGTATAAACCATTTTTTTTCCCATAAAAAGCATTTTGTCATATTTCACTATACCATCCCTCACATACGCAACCTCCGTCCCCCCTGCCTGTATGTTAAAGCCGATTTCGATCGGCTTTAATATACAGGTTGGGGGCCATCGAAAAGTGACCCGTATAAAAGAGTTTAGATCACTATGCCTTCGTTTTTAAAAAAATCGAGGTCAAATACATGACGCCGGACCACGCCGCTTATATACCTAAAAATTAGAACCTTTACAGATAAACCGGGGGCATAGTAATTAAGGCGCTTGCATGCGGAACTGATGATTGTGAGTTCGAGTCTCGTTTACGTATTGTTTTTTTTCAAGTGAATAAATTAAAATATTACTATAGTCGACGACAGCATTATGAGTCAGTATTGAGTGTATGGGAGCAGTCTATTCACAAGTTTATAACCGTGTATTAAGGCGCGTAACAGTCGATTTTAGTTTAAAGGGTAATATCACCAGCAAGAAGACATCCTTTCCGAGAAAAGTGAATATTTACGCATTGTTAAAATGTGATAGAAAACTTTGCGGGATATATTTATAACAATAATTTTGTTGTGAAATAACCTTAATAAAATCATATTATCCTCCTGTAAACCTCTCTAAAGCTGTTGCGATAAAATGGCACTTTAGTGTAATTTCGTGATTAGTGAACTACAGGGCCGCATTTATACTTTTGGAGGCCCTAGGCGCAGCATCATTATGAGGCCCCCAAAAAACAAGTCTATTTCAGTTAATCAAATTCATAGTCTTTTTTTAAAGTTTATTGAAAATAAAAGTCCATATTTCTATAATAATTAGTTTTAATAAAATAAAAATAACATTAGCATACATATATTTATATAAAATACTATAATTATAAAAATAAACCCGTTCAAATTTAAATTATAAAAATTTATAATTAAATTTTTGGCTTTGGTTTTAGCAACTATATACATATATATAGTGTGATCATAATTAATCGAATCCATTAATTCTGATTCGATGTATAATAACGACAGATCACTTGTTTTATTTTGATGCAAATTGTTTCTTGAATAACTTTTTATTCGTTTCAACACTGAAAATGAGCGTTCAGCATTTGCATTTGAAAGAGGCATAGTCAAAATATTTTTAAAATTTTTTCTACGTTCCGAAAAGTAGACCTTAATCTATCATTTATAAATTTATACATACAGTATTTTTAATTAAAAAATTTTCTTCCTTTATCATTATCAAAAATTGTTTAACTTCATCAACCGAAAAGTAGACCTATATAAATTTATACATATTTTTAATTAAAAAATTTTCTTCCTTTATCATTATCAAAAATTGTTTAACTTCATCAACAAATTTTTCTGAATCAATATCACTCCCATAAGTTTGTAAAATTTTATTAATGCTAGTCCTTATTTATCTTGATCTATATCAGTGTTTCCCAACGTGGGACGCACGCCCCACAAAGGGGCAATTTGATTTTTCAGAGGGGCAATTCGAGAATGAGTTATTATCAATGAATTTTTTTTTCATTTCTTTTGGTTTTAGGGACAATATATATAATATATAAATACATATTGTGATATACACATTTTTAAAATTAAAATCAGAATGTACATGGCAGTTGTGAAACTTTATTTGCTGTGGGGGCAATTCACGAATGAGTTATCAATGATTTTTTTTCATTTCTTTTGGTTTTACGGACAATATATATAATATATAAATACATATTGTGACATACACATTTTTAAAATTAAAATCAGAATGTACAGGTAGTTCGATTTGATTCCATACCAGCAATACTTGCTATTTCTGCTTTAAAAGGGTTAAAACTGTATCAGTTCGATGTAAAGACCGCTTTCCTATATGGAGAGTTGCAGGAAAACATCTACATGCAGCAACCAATAGGTTATGAGGACGGAACAAATCGTGTATGCAAGCTGAACCGAAGTCTCTACGGACTGAAACAAGCATCGAGATGCTGGAATCGGCATTTGAAGGACGTTTTGAATAAATTCAATTTAATAGCAACGGATGCAGATTCATGTGTGTTCACCAATTCCAGTAAGGACACACAAATAATCCTAGCCATATACATAGATGATGGATTAATTGCTTCATCAGATCCAATATTGGCAGATTCACTATTAAAAGACCTGAGTAAGGAGTTTAATATTAAATCTAGTGAAGCTAAATATTTTTTAGGTCTAGAAATAGAA